>OOFC01050188.1:0-23669 GCA_900323345.1 Pseudochromis fuscus | reverse complement strand
AAAAAAAAAAAAAAAAGCAGCTGTCCAGAATTGCCACAGGCCTCGTGCCAAGTTAACCCTAAGTGGCTGGTATGGGAGGAGGAAAAGATCATTTGTCCAATCACATTGATACCTGTCAGTCAGTCGATGAGTCGCGATGCCGTGAGGTGAGTTGTTTCTCATTTCAGCAAGAAAAAAAAAAGCAAGTGGATGAAAATTGGCGAGAAAACGTAGCATCATGTTTAGCGTTAGCCTAGCTTCTCTTAGGTGGCTGTGCGTGTGTGTGTGCGCGCGTGTGTGCGTGCCTGCGTGTAGCGTGCACGAGGTGCGCTTGTGTTTCGGGCGGGGGTGGGGGTATAAAAAAATATATGCACCGGGGGTCATTGAAGCCGATAACAGCCGAAAACGTAATAACAGCCGATAACGTCATAAATTTGCCCTTTTTGATATGTAATAGGCCAATAACGTAATAACTGGCCAATAATGTAATAAAAGTCCTGAACCGATAACGTTATTGGCGATAACGATTACGTTATTGGCCAAAAATGATTACGTTATCAATAACGTTTTATTACGTAATAAATGATTACGTTATTGGCCGAAAATGATTACGTCATCCGACGTAATCATTTATTACGTAATAATATATTACGTTACTAGTAGCCAATGCCGTGATAATTATTAGCAGCCAATAACGTGATAATTTATTATGTTATTGGCCTGTTAAAAGGAAAAAGAAATCTTTGCAAATGTAATAACTGAGCCAATAACATGTTAAATCATTACGTTATTGACCAACAGTTATTACGTTATCGGTTCAGGACTTTTATTACGTTATTGGCCTAAAAAAGTGCAAATTTATTACGTTTTGGGCTGTTATTACATTATTGGCTTCAACAGGGCCTATACCCATGATGTTACGCTAGTGATATAATCCATATGTATGTACAGCACAGTGCAGAGAAATGCAATTAAATTTGACTGCTTGTGTGCATATGCTTACATATTCTCTCAAATTGAGTACCTAAATCCCAAAGACATTGTAAATGTGCAGATGCTGACCTTTTACCAAAAATAAACACTAGCTGCTAATGCTGCTGCTTCTCTATACCCTGCAGCTTTTATGGGTCACACACAACACTTTTAATACACATGTAGGAAACGCTAACGCTCTGGGCAGTAATGTGTGGTCAAACAAAACAAAAGAAAGATTAATCATTTTTTGGAGTAAATTGAAGTTGCATCTTGGATTTAGATTTTTCCTTTTTCCTCTATACAGCTCTGCTCTGTAGACCCTCACCTTTGTTTACTCATCTGCTCGTGTGTTTTTTGTCCCTCGCTTTGATAAATAATTGACATCTTCCTCTCCTTTGATATGTACTTTAATGCTTTTTTCACCAACCTTGTAAAAGTGTGCTCTGGTAGTGCTCCTTTCCTGCTGAGTTCAGAGTGCACCTCAGCACAGCCACTGATTTCATGGTGACAGCCTCTTTAATTTAATATTTATATCCAGTTCAATCTCTCTCTCTCTCTCTCCCTTTTTTATTTTTTCCTTTAAGTTTATTTCCAGGAAGAAATAGTTAAAAACCCAAATTGTGGGCCCGGTGTGACATGAATATTGCTAATTTACAAAACCAACAGCAGATAAGCGCCTTTCTCTGAACTTCTGTCTGTACCTGGTGCTTTCCATTATTTTCAGTACAAAGGCGTTTAATGTGGTTGTTTTGTAGGAAGTTGTTAAACTACATGCTGCACATCTCCAGCTCATAACATTTAGTGTATTGTTGACAAAAGTTACTGCCTGCTCACCGGAGCCTCATTTATTGTATGCTCCAGGCAAGAAGCATTTCAAAGTGGGAAATTGTCTTTGAGAAACATATTTTTGTTCTGGCAAGTGCTGTATTTTTAATAGAATTGCTTGACATACGCACTGCATGCAATCAAAACAATTTCATATTTGGTATGAGAGCAGCCTCTGAAACATGTAAATCTTCATTAAAGGCTTGAAGAATGGAGAAGAATCCATTCTATTATTTAATTAATATCTGACTGCAGAATTATTCAGTACTACCCCTGTGGATCCATCTGTGCACACAAGCATTAGTGTATTTGTACAGGTTTATTGTGCCGTTAATTAATTAACGGTTTTTTTTGTAGCGGGCCAGTTAAACGAGCGAAAGACTGGAATAAAATCAAGGGCAAAAGTGCTGGAGACAAAAAAGATGATTTTTTTTTTGCTTTCTTCTCCACCTTGCATATGTTCGTCTGGTAACAGCACTGACAGGAGGAAACCTGCTAATTAGCTCCTTCTGTAAAGGGGCGGAGCACCAGGCGTCCCCAGCTGTCATCACTATCAACAATAAAGGTGGGAAACGTTGTGGGACACTCGGGGGATGTGACTGAGCATTGCAGCTATTTCCTGTGTAAATCTTAATCTCAAATATATACTTATGGATATAGAGTCCATAACCCTGTATTTATTGTTAATAACTGTATTTAGTCTTCATTGCAACCTCATCCACATCATGTACACATCCAGCCTGTCTGTTTATATTGTGTCAGACGATATGTAAAGCTGGAGTCAGATTCCTCATGTGTTGGCAAACAAACCTGATCCTTGATGTCTTGTGTTTAATCAATAATAACAATCGATTAGGTAATAATGTATAAAAAAAAAAAAAAACACATCTTAAACTGAAGAAATGAAATCCACAAAAATTCTAGGAGGGAATATAGAGGAGGAAATATGAACTGATCTCCACTGGTGTACCTCCCTCATGGACATGTAATAATACATGTCTGTTTACTGTGTTTATTGTGTGTATTGTTCCTTACATGTTGGCCTCGTATCTGGCCAATAAATCTGCTAATGATTCTGAGAAGCAGTGGTTTCTAGTTCCTGTTATCTTGTGTTTAATTAATAATAATAATTATTATTATTATTATTATTGTTATTATTAGAATAATTATAATTATAATTATAATCAATTAGGTAAAAATGTATTTAAAAAAAACACATCTTCAACTTAAGAAATTAAATCCACAAAATTCTAGGAAGGAAAATAGAGGAGGAGATATGAACTGTTCTCCACTGGTGTACCTCCCTCATGCACATATAATAATACATGTCTGTTTATTGTGTTTGTTCCTTACATGTTGGTTTCATACCTGGCCAATAAAATACTGCTATTGATTCTGAGAAGCAATGCTTTCCAGTTCCTGTTATCTCTTTTAATTAATAATGATAATTTATGAAGTAATAATGTATAACCCCCCGCATCATAAACTGAAGGAAGGAAATCCTCACAAGAAACAGAGACACTAATTCTCAGTGAATTTCTAGGACGGGAAATAGAGGAAGAAATACAAACCGTTCTCCACTGGCATCTTTTTTCTGCTTATTACAAATCAATGAAGACAATTTGACACAAAAGTGATTATGCATCCAGGCTAGGAAATGTGAAATAGGAGCACCGACGGGACGCAGATTTATAAACAGCCAGTGAAAAGTGATATTCTGTTGAAATGCAAATTCTTTGAGGGTTTTGTTCCAGAGGCATGCAGGGTGAAATTGGCCTTTAAACACATTGGCATACTAATGTCTTGAGGTGCCTCCACCTTCAGCCCTTTCAGAATAACCATGGCATTATAATTGACTCATAGTTCACAATGACAATGCATACATTTGCATCAGATGGAATTAGACGTCTCCGTGCTGTAAGGTGTATCTGAGAGTGTGTGTTGAGCGTGTGCACGTCTCTGCGGGTGTGGAGACAGACGTGGGACTGGCTGCGTCCTTCCTGCCGTGCAGATCGCTCTGGCTTTGAGGATCCAAGCGTTGCGACACTTCTAACCTCAGAAGGTGCAGCAGGTCTGTTAGTTTGCTTTGTCCTGCGGCTGTTTGATTTAATTCGCACTCAGGATTTTTCCCCTTTTCTTTCACTTCCTTTGAATTTTTTTTTCCCCCCTGTGAGATAAAGAGCTGTATATTCAAGGAAATCACATTTGACACAGAAGCAAAACCATGTATAGACACAGTGCAGGACACACACACTTTGGTGTTTCAGTGGTTTCCAACTTGTTTGACTTGTGACACCACAAAACAAACTCATTAAATATAAAAAAACCTTTGTAAAGTCCTGCAGAAGTTAAATTAACATTTGATAAGAACAGTAGCAGGGATTAGAGGGAATTAGAAAAACAAAAATGTCTCTTTTGTTTCGCCTTTTGTGTTTCCTGCTTAAAGATATTGAAACATGATTTTAATTATTGCATTTATTTTTCTGAAATTACTCATCCTTTTTTAATGAAATCCCATGCTTTGTTTTTAACTCGCTGCTTTGTGTGGAGCACTGAACGTTGGTTTTGAAAATTGCTCCATAAACAGAGATTATTGTTATCACTGCAGCTTCACAGTGTAAATGAGCTGTATCACAGTTTCAGGGCTGATACAGTGAGCTACTTACACTAAAGTATAATGCTTGAAAAGGTAGATTTTAATCAATCAAGTGTCATACAGTATGGGGTCTGTTGTAGGGTGAAGGCTGCAGATGCATATTTGTCTCAGTGAGTCAGCTCTACGATTGGCATTCAATTGAACTCCCTGCAGGATTTCAAGCAATAAATATGGAAATCTGAGCATGAGAGCCAAGCTCTTGTCTAGCTGCTTTTTGCCTATTGCACAGTTTAGTCAAGTATCACTTCAGCATAAACAGACTAATAGCAAACAGTGAGATTGGAGTTTTCACAACTGGCAACTATTTACTTCAACATGATCACTGCGAAAACATTTTAGACATAAAAAATTAAACATTTCCATTTTGCACGCACCTGGTTTCTTCCATTACTTTTTGTTGCTAATTACACGTGGCAGATATGATAAATGGTACAGTGAGGTCATCTGTGCACAACACATTTTGCATTAGATTTGTATAAGGAAACGATCACCAGAGCCCTGGGCACTTGGCACAAAAATATCCCTAAATCCCCTCTTCCACCCTGGGCAGTGACACATGCTGTGACTAACCCTGTGCCGTGATAATGCTGTTAAGATTATTGTACAGAAAAGCGTGTCCTAATAAATACAGTGTGCTAGTGAACATTAAAAGCAGTGAAAAACTGTGTCTGATGAAAACACAACTATTAAGAGCATGCTCCAGCAGCTTGATTAAAACTCTTTATTTCCTCGATTATTGGATTCCCAGGGAGATCTCCTGATTTTTTGAGACTACCTGGGAAAGAGCCTGATGTGGGATGTAATCAGCCTCTGCCTGAGACCCAATCACCACAAGAGGAGAGTGTCTCAAAATACCATAAATGTGTTCTGAAACCACAAAAAGCAGTTCAGCCAAGCTGAAAATGGATGTTTACGAGGAGAAATGATGAAAGGCTATGTACAATTTACAGAGGGATTAACGTGAGTTGACTGTGGACATGAACTGTGAGTAAAACCATGAAAGTATTACAATGCCATTAAGATTCCTTGGAAGTCTGAACCCTGAAAAGCTGAATTTTCTGATTTGCAAAACAAATTTTCGGTGCAGTTTGGAAAGGGGGGAAAAGCAGCCGTCTCTGCGTGAGATTTTATTCACAAACATATTATTTTATTAGCCTGTGTTATTTTAAGCTGCAGCTGCTTCCTCACTATGGTTTAACTAATGTGTTTGTCCTGGTGATTTCCAAATATTTTATGTCTCACTGTGTGTGTACCCTGCACGGTTTGTTGTCCATTGAGGTAAATAAACAGGAAAACAACAAACTAAACGAGGAAGTAATAAATTACAAGGTTATTATTCCATCACATTTTCAGGTCTAAGCAGAAGATTGTGCATTTAGGTGGAAAACCTGCATTTCAATAGTTGCCTTTATATGCAGCAGGCATCATTTCACACTGAGATCAGGGTGTAATATGGCCTTTAGTTCTGTGGGTTCACATTCATGCCACGGTTACATTTGCCCCATCCTCACTTTGGGTTTTTATTATGCGATCTGCAAACCAAAGGGCAAAGTGCATGAAAGGTGCTGAGTAAGTTGGTCAAGCTTTGACAGAGATTACTGTGCAGGTCCTGGGAGCAATGCTACAATGAGACAAAATAAACAGACTGCAAATGACTAAAAATAAAGCAGGAATTATTTTATAGAGCCCATATGAGAAGTGTGTGATGCTCTGCACAGGACATCTGTTACAGGGAGAGCTGACAGAAGCCCTTCATTCATCCAAGCGTGAAAACAGAAGATCCTGATTAATCTGTAAAAGGTTCAACTAAAATACATGATGTCAAATTAGATTGTCAACATGAGCTAGATTTCTCAAGGGATGGACTCCATGTTAGATATATATATTTTTTTTATTTTTGTCCCATGTTTTCAACCTTGTAAGAAAACATCCACCATATAAATCGCTGTTATTACCAGTGTGTGTAATCGTGCTGTTTTGCTTGATGGCCATTTATCCCAGATTTCATGGCATGTTGTTGTGTCCTGTTTGTTGCTCTTCTGCTGCAGATAAATAATTTTAAAGTGCAAATGTGACATCACTGCATGAAGGTGCTAATGAGTAAAAAATATTCCTACAGTGTACAGAGTACACACTGCAGCAGAGCACAGATCTGGTGTACGAGTGTGGGCATAGAGCAGGAAAGAGAAATCTTGTACTAATTGGTCTAGATGTCAGATTTGACGTGGACCCCCCTGAATTCATCAAAGATCTTCCAGCACCATTTCTGACTGTGTTTTATTTTGTTTGTTAATATTACAGAGGAAGAAAAGGCGTGTAGTAGGTGTTTGTAGACTTCTCTCTCACATCCATGTGAACTCCTAGTCACATTTTACTCCATTGTAGACTATATATAGAAATGGACAAAGCAACCGGGTCTCAAATATGAGGCCGATGCAGTAAAGTAAAGTGCAGTGCTGTCAGAGGCCACTAGGTGCTGGCTTTAAAAAAAAATATATAGAAGCTTCAATAGAGTTCGGGATCGTGACGTCAAAGCATTTTGAGATGGTCCACTCATCGGTGGCCACATTTGTTCCTATAGATCTCTACACTTTTTAGCGCGCAAACTTTCCGGTCATGTCATTATATTTTATCAACAATGGGACACAGATTTTGCGTGGTGGGATGTGACGGTAATGGTGCATTTACACTGGTATCTACTCACTTCGCTTCACCTCGGATCGCTCGGGATCAGCCCCACTCGGTTGCATTTACATTGCCGAGGATAGTCCCTCCTCTGGCCGTCATTCGTGACCTCATCTTTTATGCGATTCTTTTGTTTCTGACCGCGCCGTCCAGCTCCTGTTGATTTTTCTCATCTGCGACTAATGACAGAAAGGTTTGCACCTCGTCCTGAGTCCATGGGGCAGGATTTCTAACAGCTGCCATTTCTCTTCTTGTTGTTATTTCAAACACGTCTGCATGGTTTGCTGAAGATTTAAAAATGGTGTTTGTGGGGACAGATTACGTGCTGTGCAGTGATGACGCAGTGACGATTCCGACCAATAAGATTTTAGTACCTGCTCCGACCTGACCGGGTACTTGTTTTGGAACCAGGGAGAGGAGGTACGAAAAGTTGTACCAGGTACCAGGTTCCAGGTACTTTTTTTCCAGTGTAAATGCACCATAAGTCTCATCACTGGTCTGGGAGAAGTTAATCAGTTAATCATGTTCTTCTCCCACTGTTCAGGTCGGGGCTAAAACACCTGTCTGTCCCTCTGTTTGGGTTGCAGCCATACGAGCAAGCACGATGTTGTCATGTCCGGGGCTGTGGTAGGAAACATTAATCTATTACATAAATGTGTAAAAAACAAAGTTACTGAACAGATCAATGTGCTGTAACAAATTTGTAATTTTCAGAAACAGCGCTACAGGCGTGGATGCATCAGCTGTTTCCCGACCATTCACTAAAATTGCAAAGAAAACAGCAGCGATCGCTTGCATCTAGTCATCTGTTTCACCTATTTAGATGATGCCCCACTTTTTTTATTGCTATCCTGTAAAATGTGTGTTATAATATTAATATTATGTGTGTCAAATATACATTTTGGCTCCTGATGCTATTCGGCTGTTCACCATTGCAGACCACAAACGTGGTGTATGCATCCCATAATCCACCGCAGCATGACGCATGTTCCTGAACTCTATTGACTTCACTTCAAAACTTGCTTTTCAATCATAAAATCCTCAGTCAATACATTTTTTCCCACAAGTCTTTCTGATGTCTTAACTAAATCAAATTCTCCTCTGGTGATCCACGAGACCAGCTCTGAACTCCAGTGTCATCAAAAGTGTCCTCGGGTACAAGGTCAGACCCACATCCTCACTCCTCCCTTCATATCCAAATATGGTCACTTCTGGCTCCAAATAACATCACGTTAGCTTCATTCGTCCTACACAGAGTCTATGATTGGAGCTGTCCTTTGGCACAGGATGAAGATGGAAACATGTGAAAATGTGGCCCACAGTGAGTTGTTTGTGTTTACGATTGTCATCTGATCATCTGGGGCTAAGATCAAAGACCAGATATCTGCTGATAAAATGATGCAGTGTGACTGTGGCTGTATGCTGGTGATTAAGCGGTGGAGTGAGGATCCATTTTATTAGCAGACTACAGGCTACAACTGAGAACATGTCAACAAGACACAGCCACTTGTTTTACTATTAGAGCCGTGTTTAAAACTGTGTCCCAGTGATTTCATCCATGTGCAAAGCCACCCTCTGTCTTTGTAGATCCCAAATATATTGCAGTATTTCTGAGAAACCATTAGTCCAAATCCTTTGAGAGCACCTGGCCACACAACAGCACAAGCCACAGACTTTATCTGCGATCACTAGCAATTTGAAGCTGCATTATCTTGCTCATTATGTGGCCACTTATCAAACGTATTAATCATTTTGCACAAGACTTCGATTTTAATGATTTTATTACAAGCTTAAGTAAATTATGAGCTTCTGGGGAAAAAAAGGGAGTTTTACAGAACTGAAGCCGCAGAAGCACCAGGCACTGCTATTCATTTCAAACTAATTTATCAGACAGCTTTTTTTTTCACTATTTTATTGTGCATGAAAATTGATACATTTACTAGTCAGTCAGCACGTCATTATTAACAGTTCAGATAAATGTCAGGAGTGTGGGGTGAGGAGACAGCAGCCGGCAGATAGTTAAATAATAAAATAAAAGCTTTACTGAGAGCCACAGGCGTCACAAGACCCAGGCACAAGACAGCGTTTCCCACAGTAAATTCGTCTGTTAGGTTAGTAGGCTCGGTAGTTTGCATAAACTCCCCGAAGGCCTGTAAATACAACAAAAGTGAAGTCTTAACCCTTTGCAATGATTTTAAAACCAAATAAATAAATAGCTGGGTGAGATAGCCTGAAGTATGAGCAAAGTTAAGACGAAGATTAACCACGCTGCAGTCTGATTGTCTCATTAGTGAGATTAGCAAGTGGGTAATTTTGGGTTAATCTCAAATTCTGTTTTGGTGTCAAGAAAGACTTTTAATCTCTGTGGTAAAAACAGACTGAATATGAAACAGACGTCACATGTTTTACAGCCAAGAGTTTGGCACTTGAACCATGTTGGTTGTTTGGAGCCAGAAGTGAGCATATGTCGATATGAGGGGTGAAGTGAGGAGGCGGGTCTGACCCTTGAACCCCACGATGCTCTGCAGTGTGTTTGAGACTCGAGTTGAGTGCTGCGCTCTCATTGGAGGGCAGGCCAGTGGATGAAACTAACCACACCTCCAAATATTCGTCTTTGTGAGGAGTATTTGGGGACGGCAGTGACTCAGTGCTGTCATCTACTGTCATCATTACTGAATTTCCCCTCTGGGGATTATTAAAGGAATATCTTACCTACTGAAGGGTCGGTGGTTCAATTTCTGCTCCTGCCAGTCATTGTCAGTCAAGACACTTTACCCACCTTGCCTTGTGTGAATGTTGAGTGAATAGTTTGGTGGTGAACGGAGGGGCCGTACGCACAATTTGGCAGCCACGCCTCTATTAGTTGCACTGGGCAACGCAACTAGACATGTTGAAAAAACTCGAGTGACAAATTTGCGTCACGCTGATTCCCCAACATCATCAAACAGCAGCAGAGGACGAAGTTATTGTCACGTCTGTGTCCGTCCAGAGCTCGATGACACAACTTTAACTCTACACCAAGCAGCAGAGCAGCTGTTTCTGAGACTTCAACAGGTAAAAGCTGCAATATTTGCAATCTTGTTGATGACAGAAGTGGTCGTCGCCCCGGTTACCAGATGGAGTGCTCCTGTTGGCTGAGTGGTGAAATCACCAGTACATGTCTGCGACTACTCGCTGCCCCTGGTCTGAACACAGCGTCAGAATAACATGATGATTGAAAATGAAGATTTTTTAATCGAACCAGATTTCAGGAGCCAGCACCCAGTGGCTATCAGAAGTATTGCAGCTTGGCTTCATGTTTGAGACCCAGTTGCTTTGTCCTTTTCTATACAAAGTCTCTTGTGGTGACCTGAGCTGAGCAGCTTCAGAGACCAAAATAAGGAGAAACAGATTTCTAACCAGCAATGCTTCTCAGAACAAAGTGATAATTCTTGCAGGATTGTGACGTGGATGAAGGTGCTGCATTCACATCAAAGTAAAAGTAAACCAGAGCACTGGGTACTGTAAAATACAGCACTGGAATCACTTTGCTTTCCATGATAATTCATGGGGGATGTAATAAATGTCAGATGAACAGGCCCACTCTTTCTATAAAACATGCTTCTAACAAATCACTGATAGTCGACCACACACTGTTATAGTTATACTGCACTTTTTCATAGTTACCTCATTAGTGACTGATTCACTGTGGTCCTTGTGCACCAGTGTTGTGCAATATGAGGCACATTTATCAATAGGAAATGACTGTATTATGTCCACATGTGTTAACATAAAAACCGATATGAAACCTGGCACCACAGTGTTTTGGTCAGACAGATGAAAACACTTACCACTCTTTTTATATTGTGTTACTTTTGTGTTTTCCCTTTCAATGCCCTCTGCGGGGTTTTTATCTCCCCTTTCTAGTTGAAATTAGTTAGACTCTCTTTGAGTTATCTGGCTTCATTAAGCTCAGCAGTGCAATCCCAAAGCTGGTTAACAGCTATCTGTGTTAATTACTTCCAGCACCAACAGATCAGAATTGAAACAAGAGAAACTATTGATCATCTGGAGGAAATGATGTTGTTCCTCTTGCTGAAGAAATAATATGATTGATTTGGGTTAAAGATAAATACGTGTATTATTAAGTTGATCTGATGTGTTGGTCAGAGGCGTTGACAACTGTGCTATATGTCACTGACAACAAAGGAACAATCAACCATGAATATAAAGGTGAGTCCTGAGATGTATTAACACTATTTTTGGACATCATGTTATTGCTCAGGTATACTTTGCTATCTTTATTTTATTGTTTCACTGGACAAACAACCGATTCCTTCTACTTCTACAAATACTTATCATTTCTTTCCTTTCCTTTGCAGCTGAAATTAATCTTTATTGATTTCCAGTCACGCTCATCAAAACGTCAGTTGCCCTCTTCGCTGCTCGCCTGACTCTCGTGTCCTGTCCTGCCCCGCCGGCCTGTCTTGTTTATTTGTCTTTTCCTTCCTGCATCTCCTGCTTGACATATTTGTCCAAACCTGACTGTACAGCATTTGACAGATATGAGCTTTGTTGTTGTGTGTATGTTTTCTCTCAGCGCTCTGCTTTTTTTGCACTGTCCTGTGCACGCAGTGCTCTGTAGTTACCTTCAGATTTCATTGTGTTGTTTTTTTACTCCTGTTTTGTGCAATATTTAGAAATCAGGTGGATAAAAATGTTTACATGTAGGAGAATTTTTGCATTAATCTACCAAGACATAGTGAAGGACTTTGCAGGTGCATCCATCCCAGTCCCTGTCAGCTGCACCTGTTCTGACTGTCCCAGTCTCTCCCGGGACTTCTGTGCAGTGATATTGATTTTTCTCTCCATACAGTCTTTTTAAAACTATAAAATATTTAGAAATCCGGTTCGTCAAAGAAACATCGTGAAACAGTGAATGGAGACCTGACATGCCTGCATTTTGACACTGCAAATCCTGAGGCATAAATATTATTCTCGAGTCTGCGTTTGAAGTAACCCGTTCGGTTGCCTCAGGCGCAGCGTTCACCTATTTGAGTTGACTCTCTCCTTGAGAAGCAAATTGTCCTTGTGACTATAAATGACTCGACTGTACTCACCTGTAAAAATTCGGGATGCACACACCTCACATGTTGTCATCGTGCTCCGAAACACAACGCAGATACACTTAGGTTTTGATTTTTTTTTTTTTTAGCTGACTGGTTCATAAAAGTAATGATGTGTTGTGATTGAGCATGTTTCTCAAACACAACATGTCTTATCATCTATTTTACTCTTCCCACTATGAGGGCTGAATGTCAGTTAAAGGAAAAACAGTCGCATCAACCCTCTGCTGTTCTATAATTAAAAGGTCTCCACACACAAAAGTCCCATTAACAATCATCCTGCATGCGAGTGTAGGCTCCAAACACCATGATCATTTCAGTGATTAGCACCTTCAACTTAAAGGGGATATATATCTGTCTATGCTGTTTTAATTTCATGTAACTTGATGTAATGTATTTTTAGTTGTAGCTATTGTAATGTGTTTTTATACCTTAAGGTGTCATTTTAATTGAACCTGTCCTAAAACACCATCTACATTGACTTTGTTTTGCGTATAAATAGCTTCACTTCTGCCAGATCCCGATAAAGAACTTTAAAAGAAAACGTGAAAGGCTGCTATTTAAATTTCATAGCAAAAGTTTTGTCTGCATCATTTATGGGAGTTTTCAAAACAAACAGCGTCGACCAAATTGGTTCACAACTCCTGCAAACAGATAAGAAAAAAAATACTAATATAGCAATAGACAGCAAACATAACAGAACACACACAAGGACAAAAGAGGAACAACAACACAGATGATACGGTATTGATCTCAATTGGATTTAAAGGCCAATGAGAAGAGATAGGTTTTCAAGCAAGATTTAAAAATGTCAATAGAGGGAGCAGACGTATGTGGAGGGATAAGCTGTTCAGTAGTATTATGGTTCACATGGGACTGAAATTACAGAGCTACATGGTGGAGTTTGATGCTGAGGTACATGAAGTACTGTAGTTCCATGTAGTTTTTATATAAGATTTTAAAAATACACTGAAGATAGAAATGAGTCAAAAAGTAGGCTAATGCAGAAGTGCAAAAAAGTGCAATACTTCCAACAGCCACTAGGTGCTCCAAAAAACTCCAACTGACTTTAATTAAAAAGTCATCATGTTCAATCATGAAATACTCAGTCAATAAAATTTTCCGTATTTTCTGGACTATAAGCTGATACTTTTTTACGACGCTTGAACTTAAACACCGGTGTGTCTCATGTATTGGCGGCACGAAGCTCGTTAGCTTTTTACAAGCTAGCAAGCTCCGTGCCGCCGATACATTTAGCGTCGTCACATCAGACTGGACCACATGAAACTGTTCGAATAAATTCAATTGCGACCTATAGACAGGTGTGCTCAATAGTCTGGAAAATACAGTAAATTCTGATGTCATTAGCTAAAGTCAGCCTTTCTTATTAGTGATCTGCTGAAAAAAAAAAAATCAGAATTAACCCTTTAATTCTGAGCGCGTCGTCAGTGACAGGTCTGAACATGCGTCTTTGGATTACCGTAATTATGTCACAGTTTGTGCAATCAGAAAAATTCCAATGATTCCCGAGAGCTGAGGTGTTACAGTGAATATGGTGTCATTACGGTAATTTCGCTAGCGCCTCTCAAAAGCAGGCAAAACAGCTGATTTACTATATACTACGTGTTGTAAGAGTGTAATAACAGTGACGGTGACACAAGAATAACACAAAAATACACAAGCGGGTTTTGATTTTAGAGTTTTAGTGAACAAAAACACTGCAGTTGCACATGAAAGTTACATTTTACAAGTTAAATTTGAATTTGAAATCAAAATAAGCATCAAAAAGTCCAGGTGGAAATTTGCAGGGTCAGGTGGTAAAGGGTTAAATTAGCCTTCAAAAAGAAGAAGATTTAGGGGCGGGGTTAGCTTGATTGATAGGTCTGGTATCCAACTGGAGCAGCACTAAAGTTGAGTCTCATATGAATTAAACAATGTCCTCCCCTCATATCCAAATATGGTCATTTCTGGCTCCAAACAACCAACATGACCATGTTCAAATGCAGATCTCCTAAACACAAGGGTGACATCACGTTAGCTTTGTCCTTCCTATATAGCTACAGTCTATGGTTTTAAGATAGTCCATCATAAGGGGTTTTCCTTTTTTTCCTTTTTTGGTTCAAGCCAACAGCTCAGAGTGTAAAGGTATCTGAGGACAGTGTGTGAGCTGGAAAAAAGTGGATTGAGGAGGTCTGACTGAACCTGTTACAAGTCATTAAGATCCTGTTTTTTTCTACACATTGTCACCGATCCGACTGAAGCTCAGCACCTGTTTGAGTCTTCTTAACTGCACACTATAATAATCTAATTTATTCTCTATAACGCCTGTCACAGTAGACTGTCACAGTAAAATATAAAAAAAATATTTCATTAAATTGTTTGAAATTCCAAATCATCCATCAGGTTGATGCATAATCCTTTTATCGCACATTATTTTATTTTAATCATATTGATAAACAAGATGATGGAGAAGAGTTTAGTAATCATGAGCACTGCTCATTGTTCGAGAACAATTAGATAATGACTTCTGTGGCTCTGGAGCAGCTTTGTCAAGCCTGATGATGTCATATTGGTGTATATGATTTATAACAGGAAGCCTGCATCACAAACAGGAGGCTGTAATACAGATGAGGGCACTTAAAATGCTTAGAGAATCCAAAGAAAAGCTAGTTGCATTAAGTCAATGCAGGATTCAGTGTTTTGGGAGCTTAACCCCATAGGGACTGAATTGATTTTCACTGTTCTTTCTCAAATCTGTCTTTTTTATGTCCCCCAACTTCATAGAGGCAGAATACTAAATTGCGAGGGATGATAATGCCTCTAGATGAAAGCCATTTCCAGTTTTCTCACCTGTATAATATATTTTTATCACATCTTATTCTCTCATATGAAAACTAGATAAATGGGAAGTTGCTGTAACACCCCGGAGTTAATTCATTAGGTGAAAAATGCTAGATCAACCACAAAATACACAGTTATAATTATTAGTCTTCTAACTAGCCTGTTCAGCATTAAAGGCGCTCGCCTCTGCTTCATTCATTAATTTTCTCCAGCCTCATGAAAGTCCTGTTTCCCGCTCTGAGCAGCTTGTCGTCTTTGTAAATAGCTCATATTCCCTATAATTTAATCTTCATTTAAAAAGGGAAATTCCTAGAAAACCTGAGATCTGTGTAATTTGAGAATATGCACCTACAAGACCAACTTGGCCTATAAGAAGAATGATGCCTCCTGGGATTGTGAGCGGTGCATTGGTGAAATATGGAGGAAAAAAAGCTTGTTTTTGATGAGCTGTCAAAGACGGCAGAGCAGAAGGGCAGCGCATAGTTGGAAGGCATAAATCGTCTGCTCCTTTTCATGTATGATGCGTGTGCCCTTGGTTACCTAGTAACTCTCTTCTCCATCTCCAATCGGCGCTCCCGAATATTCAGTCGGGACAGCGCCGCGCGCTCCCGCCAAGCTCGTGTTGAGCCCAAGAGTCAAGGCAAAAGCATCCAAACGCTCCAGGACCAGGAGGAGAGCTTCCCGCTGGAAGAAAAAAATAATAACAGTAATAACGTGGGAGAATCGCATTAAAATGACAGCAGAGTGTGGATAATGAGCCGGTATCGCTTCACTGGAAGGTCATTCCCGAAAAACATACAAGCGGTGCGCAGACTATACGGATATTTGGAGTACATAGTCCACAGAGCCGACTGCAAGTGAAGACCCCGAAACAGTGAAACATTGTTCCGGCTTTTTATTTTCACAAAGGCATGGGGGGATTTACATGTCGACAAGGCAGGTGAGTCATTTCATGATACTTGACTTGGGGGGAAATCTTCAGGCTGGCTGCGCTGTTGGTGAGTTGGGAAGATGCGGGAGAAATGGGCACATCGGGAGACTTGGATTAAAATTAAACGACTTGCGCTTCAGATTTTTTTCTCTGGGAGAATAAATAGTGATATTTTGTAATGCAACATCGACGCAGCGGTGTAACCCGGCAGGTATACTCCCGAAACGCATTTGGATTTTATTTTTTATTTGTATTTTTTCTACTTGGACGGACTACACCGTGAGTCTTAATAGAGACAGGGATTTAGATGCTGATAACTGTGTGTGTATATGTGTGTGTGTGTTTGCGTCCCACACAGACATATTTAGCATTTTTACAACACATCTGTTCTCCAAATGTCAATGCAGGAAATAAATGCTTGTGAAAAATGTTCAGAGCACTTGTTACTTGGGCATAAAGACATCTTGTGCGCGTGATGGAGCAATGACGCGCGAGCTCTCTCATCGCTCTCCCTGTGCCACACACACACAAAAAAATGAAATCGCTCGATGACTTGCTTTTGTGCAGATGGGGAGCAAATAGGAAGCTGTAAACTTTAAGAGACATTGAACGGGGGGGATTGCTAAATCAAACTGTCAATGGTTAAAGCAGATCTTCGATTTTTTGCATGCGAGTGGGATCCAGCAGCAGTTTGTAGCGAGCTGTACCTCCATCTGTTATGAGGAGGAGCAGGGTATAATCTGCCACGGGCATACGTAGGGGATCCCCATTTTCCTATTCTTTATAAGTTCTCATGAATTGATTTCCTTGGAGGTTCATGGGTGGCTTAATGGATTGGTCAATTTAAACTGAACCCCATGAGGTTGATCGTGAGTTGGCCTGGTTATTATTATTTAAAGGTATCTCTTTGGCATTTAGAGCAACAGTCAAGTCATTTTATGAATGCTCTACATGTAATTTCAGAAATCCTTTCATTCTACAAATCTGCTCCTCTCCATTTGGTGCTGACATTGATCTTTCATACCTGTGCTAGAAAGCTGCATAATTATGTCTTTTTGAAACCACATGCACAAATTGCTTGTGAGGAGCAGCGTAATGATCTGGCAGGCCTCCCTCATACGTCTACTTTCATACAATTTGAAATTCCTGGACACATGGCGCACGTTTAGAAATAAATAGTCTCATTGTTGCCAGTGGTAGAAAGAATAATTAACCAAGCGTTAAAAATCCAAGGAGTGAAAATGTCAAGCAAGGGTTGTCATGGTGATTAGTTGAATAAGCAATGTGTCCCTGAAACTTAAGCGTTTAGAAAATGATCCAGGCTTTCATTTGGCATGCAGACTACACTATTGATGAAAGGAGCTCTTAATGGGTAATAATAACACAGGCACACAGAGTTCCTAGTTTTTGTTGCACCTATTTAAATAAAAGAAAAGAGAAAATCTGTTTAATACCCTTTGGATTTGATTTGCAAGAAAATTGTGTTTGTTTGTGGTGTAGTGTTCGGTATCATGTGCAGGATTATGCATGCTGCTGCTGCTGCTGCTGCTGGTTGTGAATACTCCCTGGCCCTTCAGTGTTTTTATTCCAGTCCAGCAAAGTGTTATTTTTCAAGTTCCCTGCTGTTTTATTATCCGTTCTTCACTCTCTCTTTTTTTTTTTTCTGACTTTTTCCAGGGCTGTACTTGAGCTGTGTAACAATCATGGCGGCTTAATTTACAACAAAAACCGAGCTTTCGGGTTTTCAGCTGTTGGAGAGTAATTACAGAGGAGGCTCCTCGCTGGATGTTTTCATTTGCAGATTACGCTGGAAGGGTTGGGCTGTCAAGACGCGGTCAACATGTGATCTCTGACAGGCACACACGCCAACACACTCCGAAAAAACGCACACATTTGAAAGTGTAGCGCTGAGTGTGTTGTTTACCTTGTGAGTCTCGGGAACAGCAGCTCCATGAGACTCTGCAAAGGTCAGCCGGGCTCCGTCCTGACCTAACGTGAATACACCTGAGTACGTCTTGGCCTGACTTAACATGGATGAGCCACTCATTGGTCTCTGGCCCGAGAGGCCTCCTGTTCTTTAGCCTTCAGCTTCTCTTTTGGCTTCACTCTTGTTATTGCTCTCACATCCAGGCGCACGGACAGAGGTGTGCGAGCACGTGTCCTCCTCTGTGTATACGCAGAGGTGTGTTGTTGCACATATGAGGAAGGCTGAGGAAGGTTATTTGTGTTTTCTAATATTCTTCATTGTGTTTGACGTGTTGTCTTAAAGCAGCAGGAGCTGGAGCTGAATAATTTCCCAAATGGATACCTCTGACCTTCTGAAAATATGTCCTATCACCGCCTATCCCACAGCCCAGAAAAAGCCTGTCATTGTTCGAGCACGGTTTTCACAACTTTGCAGATTCGCACGCACAAAAGGGAAAAGGCAGTTGTGAGGGTTTTGAATTTAAAGGAGATTAGTTTTAGACATTTGCCTTGACTTTGACTGTTGCTCAAACGTCTAGTCAAAAACACTCATAAAGTTTGCAGGCTTCTTTTGAACTCACATCCTTATGTCGGCAAAACAAAAACAGAGATTCACTGAGAGAGAGAGGACTCAGTCTGCACATTATTACCATTTAAAATGTAAGAGATTGAGTGTCCTTCAGGTTTTTAATTGGCTCACACAATGGTTGCATTGCAGCGAGCTTTTCAACAGCAGCGAAATCCTTTAAAACCAAGTCAAACTGTGTATCCTGACATGTCAGCGGAGCTTTCTTTCATTGCCCTTCACAGACATGGATGTACAGTGACTAATGAAGGAGGATCAACTTGTCTCTTCATATTTGCTCAGGAGGATGCGCTTTCATCATCATTAAATCACACCTTTTGTGACAGAGTAGCTGAAAAATACCCTCATTGTGATTCTGGTTATTCTCTAGATACACTTGTGTCATATTCATTTTAATAATGAATAAGACATATTTGTTAAATCTGTAAAAAGATGAAAGCGTCTTTGTTTGACTAACAAAATGGTTTTGGCCTCAGGCACAAAGATACGCCTCAAGTCTACTGCACATAACATATTTAACAGAGATATTACATTGTTCGTGGCCCAAAAAACATCTCCCCTGACTAACAGGTTTCCCTGCCAAAGACCAGTGTCTGCTTAGTAAACAAGATTCTTTTGGACATCGCCATTCTAACTACAAAGCAGATGTCACACAGTATGTCTCCCCTCACTGTCTGCCAGAAGTTATCTACTTATTAAATATTTATTAATTAGACAATTTACACCCGATAACACACACAGACCAAGGACGAGGCTCACCGAGTTAAAATCAGGGACGTATCCAAACACACAGCAGCTGTGAGGAGCTATTTTTGATTGTTTCCCTTTTTATAAGAGACTTTTTAAAAATGCATCACATGGAGAAGAAACAGCGAGAAGAGGGTGTGGGAAACAGTCCTGATAGGGAGAGAGCGTCTCTCTGATGCAAAGCTGTACTTCAGCTTAGTTTGGGGGGGGACGAAGGCTCAGTTAATTTCATTCAAGTGGAACATGCAAACAACATAAATGACCTTTTTCGCTGTGGCATACAAGAATCAATCCACTGAAGCAGTGTGCGAATGTTTGTTTACATCCCAGTGACTTTACTTTGAGAAGCTGTCGCATTTATTTGCAGACTGTGACTGCGATTTGCATACTCTGATATCATTTGCTTCCCGCTTGCATATACAGTACGATACGGGAAAAACAACGCATCAGATTTATGTAGAGATTTCCCCGAGTTTGACTGAGTTGTGCCCTTTCTGTCCTTTAAAAGTCCAGATATTAGTCGTGCCGGCTCATTTGAATTTTAAAACATCTGTCAAAACGTTTAAGGCGAGTCTGAAATGAACAAAGAAACAATCATTCTGCCCTCTCTCGGCGGCTGACAGGGGTGAAGCCCTGTCTGTTTGTTTTCTCCAAAAGTTCACGTTAATCCGTGTGATTTAAATTGCATTTTATTTTGTTTAATCCACACTGGGAAAATTTAGAGACAAGTGACAGGGAGTCAACACGTTTTAATCCCGGGGATGAATGTTGCTGTCCAGGTAAAGTTGATGTGGCAGAGTGTGGTTTCTCCCTTGTCAATTCTCCAGCTTCTTATCCAACTAAGCAATCACTAAGCCCCTTTCTCTGCTCATTTTCTTAACATGGAGTGAGTATTGTGTGGGTCTGCCAGGACACAGAAACGAGGGGCCGTCTAATTCATGGGGTAAATTAGTGGAGATAAGGCCTGAGTCAGTACCTCCAGCCTACCATAGATCCCCTGGGGCAGGCTCTTAAGGAGCTTAGTAAAAGCCTGTCGTATGAAGACATGACATGGAGCTGGCTAAATGGGCTACGTTGGAGTGTCTTCCATCAACCTAATATTCATATATGGGTCACTGTCGTTCAAGCTTTAATCCCATTCAATTTATTCATTCTCGGTTATTAATTCAGAGTTTTTAGGAAAAGATGTGTAAGAAAGGTGAAGGAGGGGTGTGTCGGTGAGGATCGAATGCAGCAAACTGACACAACACTTGGGCCCCACTCATAAGACCGTGTTGTGTAAGAGTCTGGGCCATCAAATCAATAATGAATGCTGGTTTACCCGTAGTAAAAGAACAAGGAAGAACTCCTCCAGAGTCACTGGGTCACATACACTGGGGAAACAATTAGAGGCTTCTTTGCGCTTCACAGTGCTGCAGCTTTTTTTTCTTCTTCTTCTTCTTCTTCTTTTTTTTTTCAGATGCACACATTTCCCTTAATTTTTCTCTGGGGTCCAGCCGCATGTCTGTTCCGCTGTTGAGAAATTACAGACACCAGCCGCAAAGTCTTTTCCAGCCAGAGCTACAAAAGGCCATGTCAGGTCCCTGTGATGTATGTGGGGCCATGTGAAGTGGAAAGCGCGGTGACGGATAGGACACCAGTCTTGCGGGTGTGTGTTAACCTCATAATGCTGACAGATTACAGATTTAAATATTTTAAATCTCACAGAGCACATGCTGCTAGTGATGAAGAGAGTGGAAATGACTGCAGTAATGCAAGAGATTAATAGAGATCCTTCCTCCCGCTCCCACACACACACACACACACATATGCACACAAACTTTGCAGTGTTACTGGTCGGCCAGCGTCTTCTCACAGCTCCACAAGTAGGCCCTTGTCTTAAATTACAGTGGCTTTTATTATTATTATTATTATCATTTTGTAACATCTTCACTTTGTCTATTTTTTCCCCTCTCTGCCCTTGTCGGTTTCACTTCCTCACAAACACACACATCAGTTACCCTGGCAAACAAATATTGAAGTTTTTTTTTAACTAAATCAGCGCTGACATTGAGTCCAGCATCAGTTTCATGTTGCCTTTTTTTCTTTCTCTCTCAGAGCAAGTTGTAAATAATGTAGAAGCATTTATTTATATCCTTTTTCAAATCTGCTTTTAGGCACCACATTTTTCACCTGGATTTTTTTTTGTTGTTGTAGTACACAGCGAGGGCATTAGGCACAGATGTGAGTTGTTCAAAGATCTGACTGACTAAGATGCTGCCTTTTATTTTTCATTTCACTATTTCAGCCACTGAGGGAGTCTGAAGATCAATTGAGGATTATGTGTGGGCTTGTAGATTTTCTGATGTTGTTTGTACAGGAATTTTGGAAACGGTGCAACCACAGCCCCATAGGAAGTTGGTTTTTTTTCTTTCATTTTCTTGCATTAATTTAAGTGTTAAGCCCTTCTTAGATGTGACACATTTACTTCAGTAAAATGTATCTTTTTGAAAGTTGTGCGTTCAAATTTGGGAAGTGTCTACATAGTTTCATTTCATTCCTAATAGCAAAGGGCTTGACTCCACATGTTTGTTAGCTTTGTAGAAAACAAAGATCTTAAAGGTTTTTATTTTATTTCTAATTATTTACATCTGTTTCACTTGCTCTAATTGATAAGAATTAGTTGGACTAACTCAGTTAAATTCAGCTGCATGGATGTTGTATGATTGTGAGTTATTTTGTGTGTGTGCAGGGATACGAATCTGGAAACAGAAACATAATAAATCCCTTTATTTTTCCTGTCTTTGGCCCAATGATAACAAATCCTTTCAGAATAAATAAAACAAATAATAATGTTAAAAAACAGACGTGTCCTTGGTGTTTTCAGTGCTCACATTTCTTCCCTTTTTCCACATTCAAATCGAGTTGACTGGAGACTCTGAATCGCCTGTAGGTATGAATGTGGGTGAGTGCTTGTCTGTGTGTTAGCCTCTTGATGGGTGTCCACTCACTGTGTCTTGGTCTGGTTGTCGGGTCCAGTAACCTTGCTAAGAATAAGTCAACAATGCAGAATATAAATCAGTAAAATAGTAATAGCAACCAGATATAATCAGATCAGTGCTGTAGAAGCTTTTTTAAAAAATGTGCCTTGATGACATTGTAAACCCTCGACCATAATAGCATAGCACCTACTTTGGGACTGGTTTATTTTGGTGCTTACATGTAGACCTGCTCCTGACTGTTTTCTATTTTTATCTCTTGCCAGCTTGGCAATGCTTCCTGATAGCCTTTGAGGACAGAGAAATTCCTCCATCAAGCTCTGGGCCCATCTGTGCCCATATTCCTCCCAAAAGAAGCCATCCTCCACAATTACAGCTTTTCCTCCAATGATACCATCACCGTGCCATCGCGCCGTGTAAGAACACAATCCAGGAAATTGACTTGATATTAATCTGACAAAAAATTACCAAGAAAGGAAATTAGACAGTCGGATTTTCTCTTGCCATTGATTATGTTTTAAAGGTTTGATGCACATTTTTTTTCGTGTAGTTTAAATAATACAACATTATTGATTTTCTGAAACATTTGTTTTCAAAGTAAGTGATTAATCCAAACAGCAAATAAAAATAGTTCCTCTGACCCGATGTGTTCTCTTTAATTTGCTGCAGCTCATTACAATGATTTGGATCCACATTCACCTGAAAATCTGGGTCATTACAGAAATAGCCTTGTGTGACTTCCTCTCCCAAGATGGCAGCTCTGATGGATTGGTGGCTGTGGGTCACTGTGACAATGGTTTGAGCGGAAAAGTGGAGGGGAGGAGCTCTGGGTTTTCTCACAAGTTTTGTGGTTTGAGGTTTTAAAAATCAAGACAACAAAAGTTTTGTTTCTGGGGAGTTTGTTGATGTGGGCGAACACATAAGACTAGAGGGATCCTCTAGGCGCTTTTCTGATCCTTTAAGTAGCACAGATTTGAGGGTTTTGCTAAAATGTCCCAAATTATGTGTACCAAAAGCCCATAATCGCATATTATTTGTAGAATGCTGTAAATACGTGGGATGCTGTTTGAACCTTGACTAATAATATACTGGATTTTCATGAGCTGAAAGCACTCGCGTGACACCTAAATGCAGCTTCTCTAGGCCTGTCGCGATAATCAATAAATCAACTAATTGCACGATAATTAAAAATGAGCTAAGTTTGCTGGGCTAGATAATTTTTCATTCACCAAACACACTGGATAATGAGTTAACTTCACTGCATCGGTCTCGACTGACTCCTCTCGGTTCCTCAGTGTAATGAGGAGTGAACCCTCCTGTCAGTCACTCCGTCTGCATCATCACTGCGTCATTGCATCATCACTGCGCGGCCCGGAAACATTTGTACCTGCAGCAG
>OOFC01050187.1:65049-82584 GCA_900323345.1 Pseudochromis fuscus | reverse complement strand
GATGGATGGGTGATGGGTGGATGGATGGATGGATGCATGGATGGATGGATGGATGGATGGATGGATGCATGGATGGATGGATGGATGGATGGATGAATGGATGGATGGATGGATGGATGGGTGAATGGATGGATGGATGGATGGATGGATGGATGGATGGATGGATGAATGGATGGATAGATGGATGGATGGATGGATGGATGGATGGATGCATGGATGGATGGATGGATGGATGGGTAGATGCATGGATGGATGCATGGATGGATGGATGGATAGATAGATAGATAGATAGATAGATAGATAGATAGATAGATAGATAGATGATGGATGGATGGATGGATGGATGGATGGATGGACTTTCTGCTGCCCAAAACTCTGCAGGTTTGTGGATAACTTATAAAACTACATGTTGGACATAGTCTCATGAGTTTCCAGCTTTAGTGTTTGCAAACAGAGTGGGAGCAGGTGAATGGCATGTCCATCCCTTCAGGTGCAGGAAGGTATTTAATTGATGGAGTGCATTAGCCGGTCCTGCATAGTGCACTGGAAATGACTGATGTAACTTTTTATTGCCAGACCACAAGCAAACTTTGTGGTTGAGTTCACACTGTCAGTTTCTGGAGTAGACTCAACAACACAAGTAAAGGTTGGATGACTCTTTACTGTCTGATTAGAGGCTGCATACACCAGTCAACCACAACTTTAAAACCACCCACCTGATACTCTGACAGCTCTGACCTGTCTCCACACAGACTCCACAGACCTCTGAAGGTTCCCTGTGGTGTCAGGCACCAACACGCTAGCAGCAGATCCTTTACCTCCTGGAAGTTGTGAGGTGGGTTCTCAATGGATCAGACTCGTGTATCCAGTACGTGATTAGATTGAGATCTGTGAAATTTTAAGGTCCCACACCTCCACACCTTGAACTCATTGTTATGTTCTTCAAACCATTTCTTAACAAATATGGCAGTGTGACAGGAAGCATTGTCTTGCTGGAAGAGGCGACTGCAAGTAGGAAATATTGTCTCCATTACGGGGCGCTAGGAATCAAAGGCTTCTCAGGATCACCGCCTCCACCTGCTCCCCTTCTTCCCATAGTGCATCCTGCTGCCACCTCTTGTCATATTGGTTCAACGATGCACCCGGCTGCCCACGCGATGGAAAAGAAAACATGACTCATCAGACCAGGTGACCTTTTTCCATTGCTCCATGGTCCAGTTCTGAGGCTCATATGCCTATTTTCGGAGCTTTCTATGGTGGACATGGGTCAGCATGGATCCTCTGACCAGTCTGCGCCCATGCAGCCTCATAAGGAGCAAGCTTGGATGCATCATGAGCTCTGACACCTTTCTATCAGAGCCAGTGTTAAGGCTTTTTAGCACTTGGAGCTCTTCTGTGCCCGACCACATGGGTCAGCCTTTGCTCTTCAAATGCATCAATGAGCCTTGGGAGCATATAACCCTGTCGCTGGCTCACCGGTGCTCCTTCTTTTGGTAGATACCATCCCCTGCACATACTGGGAACACCCACACCCTGCTGCTTCGGATAAGCTTTGACTCAGTCATCCAGCCATTCAGTGTTGCTCACATTGTTACACTGCCCATTTTTCCTGCATAAAATACATCAGCTGTTCAGATGAGGCCTAATATATCACACACTCTGACAGGTGACAATGTAAGGAGATAATGTTATTTACTTTACCTACAAGCAGTTTTAATGTTATGGCTGATCAGTGCACAGTAGATGGTGGTATACCACAGTGATATCTGCCAAAGTTATTCAAAAAAAGGATCGTGTTTATTTCACATGAACACAAGTTTTATATTTGACTACACAGCTGATTTTACTTCTTATTCATACCAACGTTTCATCAGCTTGTTAGTGAGAAAACTGATCGTATTTCTTGTATGAATGATCTTATATGTGGCACATGGTGTTGCTCTCACGCAACTTTAATCCAGAACCGTGCAGAGCTGTCTCCACATGAGCGTGTACATTTCACTTATACCTATATACATGAATGTGTGTTTGATTAAAAGTGAGGCTGAATCACTGCAGTACCTCTTCTGTGAAATAATTAGTAACTTCAGATTGTTATGTCAATCAGTTGTGACCTTCTTTACACTTGAGGAAATTACCTTTTCACCCAAATGAGCTGGTTTCAAATGGAGTTAATTATTAGTAATTATAGTCATTATTTCGCTCTATTCATATTTTGGTTAATGCTTAATATAATCCAATTTTCTACAGCTTGAAGGGTCAGGATTAAGTCCAAACTGACAGAGAGGGTTTTGTTCTTGAAAAAGAAAAGCAGTAGATAACAAAAAGAGTTGAACTGAAAGTGGGAAATGAAAAAAAACAGAATAAAAAAATAGATGATTGAAAGAAATGAGGAGAAAACATGATTGGGAGAATAGAGGAGAAGAGAATAGATGGAGTCTGGTGATGAGCATAGGTGGAAGAAGCGGTGAATAGGTCTATTTATGTGCAGCGGCATTAATCTCTGTCAGTCTGTTGGTCAATATTGTCTGTGGTCTCCACCATTGGATGTCGCTGTAAATGATTGATATGGCAATAACCTGTTTACCCAGGTGGCTTAAAGCAGTGGTATTTTCAGCAATATTGAATAAACAGCACAAATCCACTCTTCTCTGCAATAGTTTACAGATTTTACGTGTGCACATAGGCATACAGGCACACATGCAGGGGTGCATTAGTAGGGCCGGCAGGGCTGCAGGGTGGTGCAGAAAAAAAAAAGGTCTTCAGCTGGATGAGTGTCCAGCAAGATGCCCAACCCCTACAAATGAACTCAGGTTTTAATTAAATCTGCAGTCACACTCACTTTTTGATCATTTCTAACTGGACTTGAATACAAATGTTAAGGAGTTAAAGGAACATAAATGGATGATCCAGACAGGAAGGTAAAGCAAACAAAATAAAGCTTTAATCAAGCTTACTGATGAAGTTGAAGGAAATGCACTGTATGGTGGGCAGGAAGATACATGCAACAAAATATGAACAGGAAAAACACAAGGAGACACTGGAGACAGGCTGGTCTGCAGACAAGGAAAAATCAGAAAAGACAAACAGCTGAACTGACAAAGGACAAGTGGAGGACTAATGGCAACATAAGAGACAGGTTTGACTAACCGGGGCGTGGCAGATAATAAAAAAGAGAGGAAAACTTAACAAAGGCCAGAAGTAAATAAGATGCACAAGGGACTTCACAAAATAAAACAGGAAACCAGTAACACAAAAGGAAGTGAAACACAGGAGAAAGGATATGAAGGGAAAAATAGGAAAACCACATCACACAAAGAAGAAATGAAACTAAACACAACAGTGATCAGGACAAGAAACAGTTAAACATTAATTCCTGAAATGTGTATCAAAATACAAAGAACCTATAGTGTCCATCGTACAGTACATGTTTCGACTGTTAGTGTAGCCAGACAGGTGCAGGATACTCAAACTGATTCCTCTGTCTGGGAACAACAGTGCTAACCACCGAGCTGTGCTGCCACCACTGACATTTCTCCTCACATAAAGCAGGATCTCTGAGGTTACAGGGAATTATCCAGGAGGCCAGTTGCTTTGATTGAGAGTCACCCTCCGTGCTCTAAATGACCTGCACCTGGATCTGAGCTGAAGGTCTACTGAGAGGCAGCAGGAGATAAGATGTAGCGTTGCTCCCGAGGCCTCAGCCCTTGGCAGAGTCACTTTGACTTTTCCTCGGCTGTCTTTGCCGTCCCCGCCCACCTCAGGGCCGCTGGTGTCTCCTGTTCCCAGCTGGTCAGCTTATCGGCCGGAGCTGCTGCCCCAGACACACACACACACACACACACACACACACACACACAGAGTAGATCGGCCTGAATAGATGAGATTTACTACTGACCTGCCTCTAAAGAACCACAGAAAACTTCCATCATCTCAGCAGATAATGTATTATGCTTGTAGGTTGTCTGTTGCCCAGGTTATTTTTTTATAGCATAGCAGCTGTAAATGTAAATATAAAGTGAATTTTACATGACTTTATTTTTTTCAGACGTGTTGAAGAAGGAATAATTCAACTCTAATGCGGCACTAGACATACAAAGTGGTTTGTATTTACGCTTGGTATTTATGTCGGTCTGATTATAATATTTGTACAACTAAGAAATATGAGTAATGACACTGGATGCATTGAAAGTGTCCAAAATGTAATTTCTAGTCCATTATAGGATCCTTTTTATTAATTTAAATAGTAATTTTAACTTATACAGATGTTGTATAGTATTTAATAGTAGTTACATTTACACATTCCTACTGTATCTTATGTTAATTTTTACATTTAATTTTTTATCACATCCACAAACTACAAAGCCAGTGCCATAGAGTTGTTTCACCATAAAATAAATATACATTGAAACATCCTTTGAATACAAATTGAAAGTGAATCTTCTCTAAAACGAGCTGATGTTGCAAAAGCTTTGGCGCATCGTGATGTATCACATACACAATGCCACATACATACTTAGTGTGGTTATGAATGGTTTTATGACACTTTTATTTCACAAGCAGAGAGACTTTAAATGTAATTTTATTCCACCAAACATTTCAGTGTGAGAGCTGCAGGCAGGGAGGCTGTGCAGAACCACCGTCCATTATATATTTCACAATGTGTGCCTATTAAAGGAGATCTATTGCTGGAGAGCCACCATATGTAAAGACATTAATTATACAAGTCTTGGTCCCCAATGCTCTACAGTATTGACTTTTTTTTTTGTTTTACCTTCTTAAGCCGTTTCCTGTTCAAGCTAATTAAAAATTTTGTATGATTTCCCCCATTGCTGTAAGAAATAGAAGTTATCTCCACCACATGAAGCTGCTGTTGTGGGATGAAGATGTAATAAAACTGTCTGAGAGGGAAGAGGGAGATCTTTTGTCTATCTGGCCTCTCTTTGGACTTATTTTAGAAATAAATATCCAAGCACACAGTAGTATAATGAGATACTGGGAGTCAAACTGGTTGCCAGGCATTTTTATTACATGTATTGAGTCCTTGAGAAAGACTCAAGGACTCAATACATGTAATATAAGAGACAAGGATGTAAACAGCACAGGTCTATGGGGCAGTATAGTTTGTGCAGTTAGTTTAGAATTGATGGCATTAGTTCGTGTCGGTGGCTGCTCTGCTGATTGAGCATGTTGATTTAGCTGCAGAGGTAGTGAGACCTCACACAAGTGGCTAACTTAGTGAATTAGTGATCAATGATTTTGCCCAGTTGTTTTCTCTTTTTGTTGTTGTTGTTGTGCACTTCCTTTTATTCAGTCTTTTTCAACAAAAGAAAGTGTTACAACGTCAGAGCAAAACTAAAGTTAGTCTGTGTTTGGTCAAATATATTTCTTGTGATATGATGTGCTGTTGTAGTTTGCCTCAGATGCAACTCTAGAGAAAGATGTGACACACCAATCACATGGCTACTCTCATTCTCTGAGGTCAGGTTGGTGTGTCAGGGCCAACATGGGTGATCATAGACTGTGTATAGAAATCAACAAAGAAATTTGGTCTCAAAAATGAGGCTAAGGTGAAATGTAATAAAATTGCCTTACTTTGGATGGCCACTAAAGGCTAGCTCCAAAAAACTCTCCAACTGACTTCAATTCAAAGATCATGAAAATCAATCATGAAAAACTCAGTCAATAATTTCTTTCAACATGTCATTCTGGTGTCATTAGATAACGTCAGTTCTTCCTTCTTGTGATCTGGTGATCCATCTGAAAATTATTTCATCATTAAGTAGATATTAGGCTTCAAAGAGGAAGGACTAAACTCCAAAGAGACCAGGCTGGCTCCAAAAAGCCAACATGGTGATGTTAATATGCCAGTCCACAAGCCAACGGGTGACGTCATGTTAGCTTCATCCATTCTGTATACACTCCATGGTCTGACATGTACGACTAAGAAGGGTTGATTTAATTCTAAACCACAATACTTACTTATAAAAATTATCCACAAGTAAATCATTTTATGTTGTTAAAACAACTTCGTCCCATTGGAAGTTTATTACAAAGCAAATATGTGTGTGTATGTGTGCACAATTTTGCAGTCATTATCTCTCATGCATGCCTGCCTGCTTGCCCTCCAGCAGTTGCCGTTGGCAAAGAACATTTTTCCATTACCCTCTAAAGACCCTTTTAAATTAGAGACATAGTATGTTGAAGTGGTATGGGGATTTTCAAAAGAATGTATCAGAAAATGTGTTAGGAGGATGTTATTCTTCTTGATATGAAAAAAAAAACCCTTGTAGTTGGTATTTTGTCAGATGAAAGATGGAGCTGAACAGACCTTATCACCTCGTTTTTTTGTTGATCAGACAGGGAGGAGATACAAAAACACTTTTCTTTGTGCTGGAATGAACATTGTTGAAAAGAAACCCGCTGTTGTCGTCAGAAACCTCGGTTGATGTGTTTTGGAGAAGACGCCGTTCAGCTTGCTATGGAGCAAAGGAGGATAATCATTAGGATTCTGCCATATATTAAATGAGCATTCGACCACATTAAGTTTTGCTTGTTTATAATTTGCATTGTAAATGAATTCAAATTTTTTATCTGCATGAATATGCGTAGCCTTATTTCTTTTTCAACCAAATGAGGACACTTTTGACTCCATGTCCTATAGCCTATTTAGCTTCATCTCTGCTTGTGGTTGTGGGATTTCCTTTCATAAAATGAGAGCCCAATGTGAAGAGGCATCATAGATAGATCCTTGTCAAGGGAAACCTGGTCAGGACCAAGATATAAGAAACAACTTTTGAAATAGATCCTCTCTAATACTTTTTTGGTTTTACAGTAAGAATAATGAACACTACAGAGGACAACAGCATCAAAGAAGATAGCATCAGGAAGACAGGGTTTTTAGAAAAGTTCACAACATGGACCAAACCATTGCTCCTAGTTCCCCATACAGATGGACCTTAAAGAGAATAGGAATATTTCATGATGCAGTGAAGATTGGCTGATCCGTTTACTATGGATATAAATATCTAGTAAGATGTGGTGTAAATCAATATACAGTCATGAATAATACTTCAGATTTAACCCAGATATTACAACTCCCACTAAAAAGTAATTTGTCATTATATATTATATTATGTATGTAAATTATTGCTGTGTGTTTTTGTAACAATCTTACATCTTTAACACTTAATCTTGGTGACTGATTGCAATATGTTTCCTGTGAACCAACATTTCATGAAGCTTCAAACTTTTAGGTGTTTTTAGTTTTATGTGAATATTTGAAAACGTATATCCTGCTAAGCTAATATCAATGTTATTAAAGGTACACATCCAGACGGCATACCAAATATGGATATAACCACTGCTGCTTTCTTTCTTCCCTAAATTTGTTGTACTTTATTTATGTTTTACTTCTTCGCCCCAAGCCTGTTATTCTTCAATTTTTGGCCCATACATAATGGATGCTGTGTGAGTGAGTCAGGGTGGAGTTTGGCTCTAGGGCTTGTGGGCACTGCAGATAGAGTAAGGGAAGGAAAGAGAGACATGGAGAGCGGCAGACTGACCGAGAGTCTGTGCCAAGCCTTGGCAACTAAGCAAAAAAGAGAGATTATTCGCCTCAGTGAAAAGAAGAAGAAATCCTTGTAGACAGTAGCAAAACCACTGTTTATGACCTCTGTCTGGCACAAAATGATATGCAACAGAATAATTTAAGCTGTATGTCTTAATACTATAGAGAGGCTGAGTAAAACAAGAGTTTACCTGAAGCATGACATCCTGATCCTTGCTTATTAACCCTCTCTTCCAGTATGTAATGTCCTATCCATTATCTCTTCATGTTTTCTCTTTGAATGCCCAAAGGAACATTATGTGATTTCTTGATGGTTAAAGCATCTTCTAGGCTCAGCGTTTGAATCTTTTATAGATGGAAAAGTATAAAAGAGGAATGACAGTTGTCCAATCAGTCCCAAAAAAACCACAATGGTGTTCTTGGGTGACTAACACACACAGAAATGATAGAAATACCTCTGAAAAAAGCTGAATCAAAGACATCAGACATGTTCAGCACAAAAAAATCTCAATCAATAAATTTTCAAAGTGAACTGTCTGTACTGAATCACCATTGTCACTTGCCAAATCAGGAGCGTTTAGCAGTCGAACCCTCCCCAGTGGTGCTGTTGTCAGGCCGGCAGTTATTCACAGCACAGTATTCCTCATTAGAAGCCACAGAAACAATCATCATATCATAAATTAACTTTGCATACAGGGCTTGTTTTTTTTTAACTGAACTAAAGCTAACAACATGAAATAGTTGGATCAGACAACACAAACTTCTGCCAACGCATAATCCATGTCTGATCTTGATTGTATACATTACCACCATCCTGCATGTGTGTGTAGATTATTAACAAAATACATTAAGATTTGAGAAAGTTATGATTTTTACCCAAAGAATCAAAACATTTCACTGTTCTCAGTTTGCACCTACTGCTTCTTTCTACTTCTTCCTCTTTGACTGATAGATACAGGTGGTGTTTTACTGCCCCCTACTGGTTCTCTGGCACTGTTGTCTTTATGAAAACAGGCCCATCCTTTGATTTTGCTCACAATTTAACTTTTTTCAATGGGTAATATCCAAGCTCCCCCCCAAAAAAGATCTGTCCATTAATTTTCTACAAAGCAATGTTGCTAACAGACAGACAGATAGAGACAGACAAGTGCAGCTGGAGGTAACTAGCCATCGACATTACAAATGATTGAACTGAGGACAGTCAGAGTCAGTGCTGATGTCAACACAGTGATGTGTTGTAAACATTGATGTCATTTGCTCACCACAGGAAAACGCTGACAAAATCAGTGCCGACAATTCTTTAATCAAAATCAAAATCAAAATCAAAATCAACTTTATTGGCCACATTTATACACACAAACCAGGAATCTGACTTTGGTGTGTGTTTGCTCTCTATGTACAAAACCGAAAACTAACTTCTAAAAATATAAACATAAACATCCATCAATCTCAGTATTTAAAGTGTGTGAACGTTTTTTTTGTTTTTTTTTTTCCAAACTGAGAAAAACAGCAGATCTGAGAATCCCAGTGTTGGGCCTCATGAAGTTAATCATTGAGTGCGGATGCTTTGCTGTTCCTTTCAGTGAAACACTGTGTTGGCATGAAGGCTTAAATAAACACAATGCTGGGCCATCTGGCAAAAGAAGTTGAATATGTCTCAGCTTTAGCAGCTCCAACACATTGATCTGTGTAATATATTCTGTTTACCCTTCCATACCTGTGACAGAGGATAAAAGCTGAGTAATAAAATCCTGTCTCATAGTAACACAGACCACTGTGCAGTTTGAACTGTGGAGCTGAAAAGCCTTCAGACTCACAGAAAGCATAATGACCCCAGTGATACAGCACCTCATGTCTGCTTGTTTTTTAACACAGGGCTGTTTTTGGTAACAATGTGTGGTTATACTATTCATGAGTATCCGGTCACTTCATTTGTTACACTCTCACAACCACCACTTTACAAAATACAATTTACCTGGTGACTAATCTTATAATGAGGAGCGGCAGGGAGCCATCATGCATGGCTGACGCAGCTAACAGGGGGCTGATCGACAGTAAGAGTTTGGGAGTGTCTTTTGCTTGGAACCATTCCTCTTCCAGGTATTGATCGAGGGCAAGGCTAAAGCTGATAGCTGAGCTGCAACCAGCTTGGGAGCTAACTCCCAGCGTTCCTGGTGCTGACAGGCTCAGACCGGCATCATTATTACAGCACTAAGCATTGGCAGTCAGGCTGCACTCTCCCCTCTCTCACCCCATGATAAACTACTGACGGGACTCTAGGCAGATAGGTTTTTCAGCATACATCAGCTCCAAAAAGCACATCAATTATTCAACTTCACAGTGGCCTATTGTAATTACTTTGCATTGATAGGCTGCCAGCCATCACGACCATAAGTCAATGAAATAATCAACGAGATGCAAAAACTGTACTCCTGCAGCTCTGCCAGTGGCTGTCTGATTAGGTTGTCCTTGTAGGCAGCAGGACGCTAAGATGCTGAGAGAAATACATGAAAGAAAGCAACATGCACGACGCAGCATGACAGCGCTGATGGATGCCATGCTCGTCCAGCAGATGTAAACGCTGCTTCATGTTTCTGGACATTCATTTTTAATGCGACCAAATCTCATCTGTGTGACTTGCCGGGCGTCTTAATGCAGTGCGCCTGGTGAGGAGTGGAAGTCATGTAACACACTCAGGGAGTCATTCAAAGTAACAAGTCGAACGTCATCAACAGGCAGACGGACAAATAGACTGACGTGTCCGCGGCGGCCCAGACAGACACACGGACGTATTGATAAAGCCTCACTTAAAATCAGAGTTCAGAAAGTTAATCACTGTCTTCCTGTTTACATTTCACATGACTATCTCCTTGCCTTCACTTTCACAAAGCCCCTGCAATCTCCATAGAATATAGATGGGTTGTTCGTCAGTCTGCGCACGAGCTCGTCATAAGAGATAGCAAACAGGGAATGAGGAGTAAAGAGGACAGAGAGGGAGAGGGAGAGGGAGAGAGTGACGAACACTACGCCAAGAGTGACATCCCACCCTCACCTCTTTAGTTTTATCGGTCAAGCAAATGCAGAAGAGAGGGAAACGAGAAGAAAGGGGGAGAAAAAGAAAGAAAAGAAGCAGTGACTTACTTCTGAGTGAGGGTGAAGGCAGACAAAGAGCAGGTGCTCCTGTGCGTCTTTGTGAGCCTGATTGAGTCGTAACAACCTCCACTGACACAGATGGAGAGAAAGAGACAGAGAGGGGGGAAAAAGAGAAGGAGAGTGGTGAGAAGAGGAGATGAAGAGGGAGACTGGAGGCTTGACTCAGAGTGCTGGCTTTGCTTTGTAGTGTACACTGTGGAAGTGTGTGTGTGTCTGGGGATGTGTGTGTGTGTGTGTGTTGGTGCTCTATTTTTTTTTTTGTTCAGAGATTCCTTGGATGGGCTCTGTGCAGATACACTTAATCAACTTGCTCCTGAACCTCTCATTCACTCAGCTTAGAGTTGGCATTTCCACCACATGCAGGCTTGTCCACATGTGTGTGCGCAATCACATACACACACACACACACACACACACAGTCTTTCCAGCTGGAGTTTTTACCAGCACTCAGATAATGCCATATTCTGCTGGCTTTTTTCCCGTCCTAAATACTGATTCATAGACCAATAATGAAAGCGTCTCTGCACAGAGCAGGCAGGGAGTTTCAGTGTTTTGAAGAGATAAGGAATTTGGGCTCCATTCACACCAGAAACAGACTGAGACAAATTGATCTCCTCATTGTCTTGGTCAGTTGTTTGTAAGTGAGAATAATGCTGAAAGCTGTCAGTTCAGTGTGTGAAGATGCATTCACAGATATCCAAACATTATCATCAATATTGCTAATTTATAGTTATTTCTTCTCATTCTGGGAAGTCAATTTGAGTCAAATTGCGCATCCTGTCCTTTGAGGCAGACACAGAAATCTTCAGAGGGCCGATGCTTTTGCAGCATGCAATTAGCCTTTTGTGCGGTTATTGTTCCAGAGACTGTGAGGAAGCCATAGTAATCGGGAGCATAATGGTGGCAGGTGTGGAATTATAGTTGTCTGGTTGTTTTCCACGCTGCTGCTGCTGCTGCTGCTGCTGCTGGGGAAGTTCTTTCAAAATAATCTTCTCACAAGTTTGGAGCAAATGTTAGCATCGCAGTGACAGAAAGTCTGAAACAAAGACATCAACTATGACTGCTGGTTGGCATCAACACCAGTATAATGAATATTAAGCAAGCCTGGGTGGATTTTGCAGTCTGGCTGGATGCTAGCCTTCCTGTTCTACCTCATGGTCCTGACAGACTGTCAGAATCACCTTGTTTTTTTATTCTCCTGAAGAAATGCTGACTGTGACCTTACATGTCAACGCCTTAATTTAGCCCGTCACTCCTCTGCTATTTTAGCTTTTGTTGTTTCCCTCGCTTTCCATTTTATAATCAAGCTTCTTTGTAGGTAACTTCATCCTGCCACACCCAGAGCAACCCAGTTTTATGAAAGCAGGATAAATCTGAAAGCTTTGACTTTGGCATCTTTCCCTTTTTTCTCTTACAAAGTCTTAGTCTGGGCTGTGGTCCACTAAAGCATGGACACTGCCCTGTAACAAGACCAATATTTTCTCCTTAGGGGCTTGCGATTTATTGCCTGTAGCATTTATGGAGAAGTCCCAGTTGGAGATGAAAGCACATGCACACATAAACACACATACACATGCAGAGGGACGGGGGGGGGGTTCGAAATGCTAATTCAGACACACAGACGGGGGGTGTAAATCCCGTCCTCATTGTGAATTCAGCACGTTGGCTGTATTGTGCAGCGGTGAGCCCCTTTATTCAATTGAGCTGCCATCCATCCTGGCGATGGCATTGAGCAGGCACGTACAGGGAGCTCCCACAGGAACCTTAGCCTCACTCAAACACACAAGGGCTGTTTGCATACACATCAACAGACAGTGTGGAGTGACAAAAACCCATTAGGACTATAATGGGCTGATGTAGTTGTCTGTAGGGTCATTATTATCAGCTGAGGTATGCCAAAATATCACTTTTAGGAGGGTGGGTGTCTGTGTGCATTTGTTACTGTCTCTCTGTGAGTACCTGCATGTGAGTATATGTGATTAAGGACATATACTCATTCTGTGGCATGGTATTGAAATCCCTCTGGATGTTTAAATGAGGGAGACAGAGCAATAACAAAAACTCATTAAAAACATGGAAAAAAATATTCATAGAAAGTAAAAGGTCATGTGATAAATAAATGTGAAATATGCCCCCTGTGTTCCTGTAAAAGCAACAAGTCCTCTCAATTCAACATCAAAACACCTCGTGTCCGTGCCCTTCAGATTTGTGGTTCCCACTGTGGGGGTCATGACCCCCGGAGGGCTGTGACACATCAAGGGGAGGGCTGTAAGATGATTTACAGAAATCAAATCAAATTGAAATTAAATAAAAACAATTAAAAAAAAGCATATTATTGGCCCACTTGTTGCAACAGATGAAACTATCGGAGGAAATTAGAATAAAACTATTTCATAAAAGATGAATAAATAATGAAACTTCTGATTTTCTTCCTGGTATGACTAAGGTCTGTTTGACGCATTAGTGACAGCATCAGTTGTATGTGTCAACCACATCTGGGAATAGTCAAGATCTCCAGCGCTGTTATTTCTGGGGTCTGGAATAATGAATTTTCTGACTTTACACCTCAAATCAGCAGGATGCCATCAATTATCTGTGTGTTTTAGAGCTGTCTAATTCACAATTAAAAATGAAGTCAGTTTCATGATGTGGCTATGCTATGGTTCAGGTTTCATTAGGTGCTAAAGCAGTGAGAGAACAGTAACAGGTTTATGTTAAGATTAGAAGACCTCAGAAGACGTAAAAAGAAATGGGAAGTAAACAGTGGCCTCAGTAAAAACTGCATCACAAGTAAAATTATTTTCATTCAGATCTTTACTTGAAAGAGTAGTGTACAGTAACCCAGTGGTTTTACATCTATGTTGTCCAGATCCATTCAGTGTTTTTTTTTTTAGTTTGACCCATATCGGGGACTGAATGTCAGGATATTTTGCATTTTACCACCTGACACTGTGTCAAGCTCTAAAATGTTGCCTCGTATATTTTCTATAATTTAACCAATAGCACCTTTCAATGTTGTGCTACAATGTATTTATTAACTGAGTAATACTCTGTACTCCTTATCTAGCAAACAGTGTTTATACAACAGTTTTACAGGTATTATTATTATTATTATTATTATTATTGATAAAGAAATTATGTAGAAATCAACACTTGTCAGAGTCCCTGTCTCTGATACACTGATCATATAACATTTTAATCTATGTCCTACTAGTATTTAGTAAAACTAGCTGTCAAATAAATGTGCTGCAGGAAAAAGCACAACTTAAGATTAAATGTAAATGTTCAAGTTTCACAAGTTTGCTCTGCAGCTTTGCAGAAGTGGTATTAAAGCTATTTATTTGCTTAGTTGCTTTTTTTACCCTGACCCCCACTGCTGTTTAAAATATATTGTTGGATCTTATTGGTTGCGTGTACATCAGCCAAGTGGAAGCTGGCAGTGGCCAAATCCCTATTAAGCTTGTGAGAGAGATGGCACATCAACAGCGTCTCCCCTCTCATCTGCCCACTGACGGATGGTGGGAACTATAATTGTGATGATGGGTGTGAGGAGCGCACGAGCCTAGAGAGCAGATGAGAGGTGTTTAGCCCGCAAAGGTGGGCTGTGGTGGAGCTGCAGCAAGGTGAGCTATGGTCTCTGGCCTCAGTTATTATCATGCTGAGTTATAGGCCTCCGCCTCCCCCACCAATCTGCACACATTACAATGCCAAGCCACGACACGCAATCCTTCCTTATGCTCTACCTCCAGGTTCCACCCATGCTTATTCACACTCTCTCTTATTTCCTGTCTCTCTCTCCCTAAGTTCATTTCTGCACCCACTCTCCATTTACAGACAGATAGAAAAATCTCCTGAGTTAGAAGTTGTAGAGGTCAGTACAAGAGGCACTATCTTTTTATATTCCAGCATATTCATCACATATGGTTGCAAGATGCACATATGTAGACACACAGAAAAATGTAAATATGTTTATTATTAAAAGATAAAATTCCCTGTTATGTCACAGAATAAACTGTCAGTTAAGGAAGTAAAGTTACATTACTTTTTAAATTTACAATTGACTTTGGGACAGGGGAGGGGAGGCGGAGTTTACAAACACTGGACTCTGCCCTTTGTCACTCTTCTGAATGAGGATGAATTTAGAGGCTGCATGAATGGCCAATTAAGATAAACAAGGATTTTTTTAAACATTGTAAATCATGGAGAGCTGCTCTGTTGGAGGCCCAGAATTAAAATCTAGAGATGGAAATGAGGATGAGAAATCTCCAGGGATATTTGACATAAATGAAAATTAAGTAACTAATAAGGAAAATCAGAAATCTCTGTGATGAACCATCCTTCATGCAGGACTTATGGAAAAAATGTAATCAACAATATGTACGCTTATACTTAAACTTGACAACTTTATCAACACTACTTTAATATTATAATTTTGACCACCTTTAACCAACTGGATAAACACATTGCTTTACATAATTAATCACAGACCTTTTAGTAAATTTGAAGCATTCTTGAAAAATGTCGTCACTCATGAATTTACAATCATCTGAAACTGCCCATATGTTTATGAAACTTTAGGAAACTGCTCTTTATCATCAAGATGACATCAGCAGTTTGACACAAACACATGGCAACAGCTCTCACCAATGAAACGCCCCACTCTGTTACAGCAGAGAAACCAAGTCATTACCATATACTGTATAACAGAGCGACCATATGTGAGTGGCAGAGAGGCATCATTGCTCATGCGACATTCATTGTGTTGCTGCCTGCTGGTGCATAATGGTGACATGCAGTGACTGGCAAAAGTCTGACTGGAGGAGCCCTGCTGTCTGTCACCCTCACCTCCTGCTGTGGAGGCCTGTGCGTGCACCCTGGTGGGGGCGGTGGAGGAGGTGGATGAGACAGACGGAGACAGAGAGAGAGGAGGAGAGAGGAGGAGAGCGAGGGAGGGAGAATTAAGTTAGAGCGGATGGAACATCAGGCCATATCCATCTTCTCCATCCCCTCATGAATATGTAAACCAGACAGGTCAAGTAGGCATCAGTGACTCTCCTCCCCCTGGGATTGAAAGGAAGAGGAGGAGAGGGTTGAAAGGACTGCTCCCTTCTGATGCCTTCTTCCAATAACGGTGGATCTCTCTGCAGCACGCTATGGATACTGTGTGTGTGTCCCTGATACAAATCCAGGCTGTTATTTATTAAATACAATTGTTCAATTTGCTTTCCAATAACGTGCCTCTCTTCCTGTGGTTGTGTCACATTATGGAAATTCAGAGAGGAAAACGTATGGACTCTTTAACATCTCGTCGTCCTTTTCAAGGAGAAATGTGGTCGGGGTTTCTCCGTTTTCATCTTCCTCTCAGATGTGGAGGGAGGACTTGAAAACCTTAATATTATGATGCACGTGCCAAAACCACTCCCTTCCCTTTGCTTTGCGCCTGCCTTCCCTCTCCCATGCTGCCCTTGGCTGTATGTCTTTGAGTGAAGCACTGGCACGGCATCAGTGACGGAGCATACCTCACCACAAGTCCTTTTGATGGTTCAAGACGAGAGGGAAGCATTTGGCTTTAATTTTTTCTCATTTTGTTACAGGCAGGCGCACAGACACACACACACACACACATACACACACACACACACACAGAATCCCAGTGTGCTGGATCAAAATGAGAGGTCAAGTCAGGACCATCTTTCATTGCTCTTATCACTGTCCCGGCCACACTGTCTCTCAATTTCCCCTGACTGCTATGTCTGGTCATGGTTTCCAGACAATCCCTTTTAGGTTTGTCAGTACAGTGGCCTGCTACACTTTATAAAACTCCCTACACTAACCAATCCATAGATCAGCCTTTGTAGTTTTAAAACTTTCTGTGGCAATACTTAGACTTTGTGGAGACTCCTATAAGCAGCGTTATTGAAATATCAGAACAATATCAATAATAATTATGACATTAGAATTCACTGAAACATGCCCAACCCTAATAACAACCAAATTGAAGGCTTTATGGGTTAGCTAATTTCAGATTAATATACAATCAAATATTTTAAAAGTGGAAAATTCCAATCAAAGAAAGAATCAAAGTTACTAAACTTCATCTTTATGACTAATAAAAATTCATCTCCATCTTTGTACACCCTCAGAGAATATTCACAACTATAGAATAAATAAATTACTGTAATGACTCCCCAGATAGCCCAAATTGTCGGGACCCTTAATGTCCCCAGTCCTTTTGGCCAGAGAAAAAAACCCCTCTATGTTAGTATCACATGAATGACACAACAGAATCGGCCCAAGTGCACTGGCAAGAGTCCAGGTGCTGAAACTGATCTTGCCCAAATCCAGGTCCCATACTTGTGGCTAAATGTGCCAATTCTCAGCCCAAGCTGGCCCAACTCCACACACCAAAAAACCTAACCAGATCTGGCGACCATTACTGGGACAGCTGTCAGAACACAGCCGAGTGTGCCGACACTTCGCTTTAATCAGCTCCAGTCAGCTTGCTGCCGGGGGTCTACCTCTTACTCACAAAGTGTGTGATTTTAAACCCTTCGTTCTTGTCACTCTTGTATTATTATGTATTATTTTGAAATATTAACTTTATTCACAGGGCAAAAGGGTTGAACCTCAGCTATGGCCTTTCTGTCTGGACTTTTCTCTTAGTTCTTGGTTCTACACACAGTTCAAATAATCCCTGTGAGGTGAGTTGATTATTGTGGTTCATGAGCATGCCCTGTAATGGACTGCTGATCTGTCCAGAAGGGTGTATGCCACTTCTCACCTATAGCAAACCCTCCAGTGCCCCACCCCCC
>OOFC01050187.1:54719-65029 GCA_900323345.1 Pseudochromis fuscus | reverse complement strand
CCCCACCCGGTAACTCATTGTTGACATCTGAATAAAAGTTGAACTTTTGAAGCTGTTTTACGATACCTTCTTTCAGACGCTGTCCTCACTATTTGTTGTTCTAATTTTCTCCACTCAGGACACTGAAATCTCATCAAGTTCATGGAAATGCTTTTTAGCCGAATGGCCTTTGAGCCTGTCGATGCTCAAAGCTTCAAGGTAATAATAAGGGGATCAGCAGCTCCCTTGTAAAAGTTAGCTTAATATAAACCACATCAGAATCAAGTCTGTGATGTTTGCTGTCCCCTTCGGTGTCCTGTGGAGGTCAAAAAACACATTTCATTATTTTCCTCTCATCCTTTAATCCTCTTCTACCTGATGTAAGCGCAGGGCTGAAGAGTGTGTGCACACACGTACACGAATGGTCAACGGGAGTTTTCGGGACATAAATACTGATGTGCAGCATTGTGCAGCAGTGAGAGAGTATTTGTGTGACTCCTTGTGAAGGAGGAGGAGTGATAGCGGACAGGAAGTGGAGAGTAGAGGACGGGCAGGGGCAGATGTGTGAAATAGAGAGCAGGAGAGAGACAGTGCACATGCATGGCTTTTGGCAACATTGTCATCTTAATCCCTTGTCAGGGAGTGAGCCTAGGTTTACACCAGGATTACAGCTCAGGACCAATTATTACCTGAGACACTGAAGGAGAAGCGCAATGTCAGACCTCGGATCAGCAACCCAAACGTGATGTGACAAGCGTGCAGTAACTTGAGCCGTTGCAGGTCGGCATATGGTCAAAATAGTGGTGAGCTAGCAGTGTGTCAGGTGCTATTAGATGAGGCTCGCTGCTTTAATGTATAATTGTCAGCTCCATCATACCTGTCAATGCCTGAGACACCTGCCAATCATAATGAAGCCACAGTCCTCCCACACGATTGTGTTGATTTATGTGTGTGTTTGTGAGGCTGACACAGTCTGCACATAACGTCCACACAACAGGTGACCTTTGTGTTTCCTGCTGACAGTATTATTCCTGTGTTGTGTTTGACTCTCACACCTCATGAAACGTAAATTGGATTGTAAGAAATTTCACAGAGCCGCGGCTGGTAGGGAATACAAGTAGATGTCAGTAGGAGGGAGCTTCTTTTAAATTCTGGCGATCTGGCTGCCTTGACTCAAGGGTAATGTATGCAGAATCATGGCCAGCCTGGACACATGCAGAGAGAGGGGTCATCTCTACGGCAGCATACCCGAGAGCACATTAAGCTGTCCCTCGTCAGACGGAAACAATATTATTCACTAAGTGTATTCATCCATTGTTCCCAGTGTCTCATCTGAGCAATCAGCTAATCACCACTAATCAAGTAATCAAGACTTTGCATGTATTAATTAGGCAATTACATATCACAAAATCTAAATAAATTCGCACAAAACAGAAATCCTAGTGTTATCTTTTTGCTGGCTCCCTCACAGACCAAAAATGAATGAATCCAAGAGTGTCAACACTAATCTGTGCAGATCAACACACACTCTCTGAAGCTCTGATAATAGCAGTAAATGGCCAGGGGGACTTTATAGGGATATCTAGTTCATGCCTATTAGAGCTGAAATGAAATGACACCTGCACTTATAAAAACGAAAAAAGCATTCCCACAACCCAGTGAAAAATCATCGAGTGACGTAACAATAGATTATACATTACCATTTAGACCTCTAGAGTCTAGTTTTTAACGTAACTATCTTAATATCAGCTGACCTGTCCTTATCAGGCTTAAATGAACATCGGCACACCGTACAGCTTGCGACAGCTTTTAGAGTCATGAGCAGCACTTGAGACACTAACCTAAGGCTAATGTGGACATACATAGAAACATTAGTTCCATTGTTTACCGCTGCTATAGATCCTGGGCAATAAAGCTTTACTAATTGCTGCCGTGTGTAGCTGGAGTCAGGTAGTCCAGCTTTTGCGATGTCTCCAGTGTAGCTGTGAGGGCTGGAGGCAGAGACGACGGTAATGATTATGGAATTACCATGGCAGAGATTGTGATGGCTATTCTAATGATTTCATGTTACCGTAATTAGCATTACGAGGAGGATTGGTAGAGGAGGGGCAAGGGGATGGGAAATTGCAGAAAGAGAATAGAGAGGTAGATTGCAAGCAAGAGAGGAAAAAGACAGCCAGGAAAGAGTCAGAAAGGGTGATGGAGAACAAAGAAGAAGATAGATGGAGAGAGAGAGAGGCTGAGGAGAAGTGGGGGGGGGGAAACAAAAGAGATGGGAAGTGTAGGAAGATGTTCATTAACTAAATGAGGATGAATTGTTAGCATGACTGTGGGCTGGTGAGGTTCCTTAGCTTCAATTTCAGAAATGCTCATCTCACACAGAGAAGGAAGTCAACCCCCTCACAGGCTGTCAGCTCCACATCCAGTAGATGAACATCACCTCATCAACATTTTTCTCTCTCTGGCAACCTCGTTACTCACTGATGCTCTGAGTGTACCTCTAAAATTACCCAGAGATCTCATGATAACCAATGATTAATTGACGTCAAAGGAAAATCTAGTTCTAACACACAATCGTACGACCGGTATCGTTTTTTAACTTTTAAAAATACTTGGCAAAATATAAATGATATGAGATAATGTTCAGTTGGACCGTCAGTCACATAAGCAGCCATCATAACATCAAACAGGTGTCAGGTTTTGATATGAGCTCTGGAGAACCAAAGAGCAAAGTCTGTATTCTTTAATCCATGCCAACCTTGTGGAAATCAAACGCAGTGGGAAAAACCATCCAAGAGGAGGATCATATCCCCGATATATTAGACTGCAGCACAGTCACAACACACAAATACTATATATTTACACTATGCAAATAAATAGTCCAAAAAAAAAACCAAACACTATCTTTACAATGTAACTCAGAATAATAACAACATAAAAGTGTTTTTTTATTTTTTATTTTTAGAAAGCTCTGAGTAGAAATGAAAGAGAAAAGATACCATAATAGATCATAAAGCTTTGGTGCTTTATAGAAACTTTCAGGGATCAAAATGACCACAGCAGAGTTGCATTTTCAAACAGAATGAAAACATTAGTTTATGCAATAGGCTGCATTTCCTTTTAAATAGGTATTTAGCAACAAGCTGGCAAATGATCCACTGTCGCATGGGGGCTTGTGTGTGTGTTTACAGCCGTGTTTTAATGCACACAAGCCTTTTGTTTTTCTGTAGTGTTTTAATTAGCACCTTATTGTGTGCTGCCAAAGCTGTGATAATATTAGATGATTCATCCCCCCACCCCCCCGACTTTCCTGCTTCCTGTCCCCTATGAAAAAATTAAAGAGATAGTTATTAACCCATGTGGACATGTGTGTAAAATGAACAAGGTTGGACTATATTTGTGTTTCTTATTCAGCAATTAGCATGTGTGTATGGACACGTTGTACTCTCCATCATAGCTTCTTATTTACAAAGTCATGGTGTGGAAGAAATATGGTTACATTGCTTGTGAGGTTCACTCGGAAAACCAAGGTCACAGTGTAACCACATGCTCTATCATAGACATAGACTAAAAAATGGGCACCGCTATTGTGACATCACCAGTTGCTTTGTTGAGTCTGGACATCACCATACTGGCCTCATATACATTGGGTAGCATCCCAGGGTTCAAGGGTCAGACCCGCCTCCTCACGCCTCCATTCATGTCCAAATATGGTCACTTCTGGCTCCAAACAACCAACATGGTGACATCACAATTGCAAACTCCTGACTTCAAAATGTAAATCCACAAACCAGCAGTTTTGTTCATTACATATACCAGTGCTCCCCAACCCTGGTCCTTGGGGAACACTATCCTGCTTGTTTTAGATGTGTCCCTCTTCCAACACACCTGATTCAGATGATCAGCTCATCATCAAGCTCTGCAGAAGTCTGATAACGATCGTGGTCATTTTGAATCTGGTGTGTTGGAAGAGGGACACATCTAAAACATGCAGGATAGTGTTCCCCGAGGACCAGGCTTGGGAACCACTGACATATACAGTCCATGTTTTTGGAGCCAGACTCTAGTGGTCATTGATGGTATTGCACAATTTTGCACTTTCACATCGGCCTCATTTTTGACACTGGGTCTCTACATCCATTATGTCCAGCGTATGATTGTATCGAGACCATCTCTTGACTTCATTCTCCATCTCAGAGCTGGAGAGAGGAGCATCATACAGTTTATGTTTTAGGTGCATTACCATGTGTTTTGCTTTAAATCCACTAATACAGATTTTCTGAACGCAACATGTAGACCCTTACCGCAGGTTTTCTCTATCCCTGTTTTCCTCTCTGAGCCACAGAAACCATTTAAAATGTTTAATACCCTAATTCCTGTTGAGTCACATAAAGCATTTGTCAGATCTTCGCTCCATGTTTAGGATTAACCTAATCCCACCGTTATGAAAATTAAAGTTTGAATCTTCCAGTGTTGCCCCTGAAACAAGTTTCTGCGTCTTTATTGTCATGTCAGACTGCCCCTCCAAAAAGCGAGCCTCCTCTTTTTTCCCTCCACACCAATGAGTGAAGGGATGGTTTATTCACTTAATGAAACAGAGAAGGATACTTGCGTTAGGAAGAGAGTCGAGGCAGCCAGTTAATCCTCCTCTGTCTGTGTAACTACTGCTCCGGAGACCTCTATATGTCAGTTAGCATTATACTGTAAATACCTTCTCATAAGGCAGAGAGCTGAGCAGCGCATACTTGTGAAAATGCAGCCGCTATAATAATGACCTGCATTAATGTTGTGCTAATTTGGAGCTTATCATTTTCCCTGCCACGGATGAGGTTGTTATTGCTGGGTTTAATCCACAAACTTGGGAGAAGTAAAGCCGCAAAGATGGACAGTTTTTGTGCCACTTGTAGAGGATTTTTTTAAACATTTCAGTACACCATGCACTAATTACGAGCTGACATCTCCAGAGCCGGCTGCAGGTGTTCACTCATTACAGGGTGTTCTTTCTCTCACCCCATCCAATATCACCAGCCTCCCACAGTCACTCAGCCTCCAGTGTGTCTCCAACATGTTCTGTCAGCAACAGTCTGGCTTTCAGCTGCATCTTTATCTATAGGAAATCTAGTGTCGTGTCCGCATTTAATCTTAACTTTAAATTTTTGCCACTGCCCAGTAAAATGTATCTGAATGTAGTTGTTTTTTATGTCAGAGATGTACTGAGTGGAAACTGGTCCACCATTACTGGAGGACATAATTGGAGCAGTGAAAGATATAGTAAAGTTTATTGTTTACTGTAGCATGACGCATAATGTAAACCTTCGCCAGACAAAGGGAGAACGGTCCGGTCGAGTGCTTCATGTGGTCAGAACGCGCTTTTATAAAATCCTGTTCAATGGGTTTGTTTCAAAATAATAATAAAAAAAAATACCCCGATTGCTGTGCATTAGTGCGAGCTCACATTTCACTGTCCAGCTCCCATCCACTCTGTGCATGTTTGCATGTATGATGTCTGCAATAGAGACAACCCACTAATGAAGAGTGGAAATAGACCTACACTCAGAGAGAGGTGTCTTAATGGTGAAGACTCTTTATTCCTTTCTTTGAAAAACTAACTATTCAAACAGAAAGCAGGATTGTATAAAACCTGTACTACAGTATGATATGTATGGTCTAATGGACAGATCAATGAAATAGTAAAACAGCCAATCTAACAAAATGTGGATTTTCAAAGTTTCTTCAGGTGTTCTGTTTCCTTTGGATCTGTTGATATAAAGTTTTGTTTTTTGATGTTTTATTAAATAAGCCTTACAGTTAATGTGTTCAGTCTGCTTTAATGCTCTACTGTTAGCAACTGGCAAGACAAATACAGCTGAAATCATCTTATTTTTAAGCCTGCATTCCTCTTACAACATGTAGTTTCATCTTAAACATTTTATTTTACAAGCCATGCGTTCAGTGCATGGAAACATTTGATCAAATCAAAATGAAAACTACAGCACGAGCAGTGAGCATGACATGATAACAGGAGAGGAAATCCTTCATGTGCAGAGCAAAGTGGGCCAAGTTTCAGCCACACCACAAACAAACAGCTGCATGAATGTGTAATTAGGACGAATGTGAAGCTTGTCGGGTTACATAGCTTGTCTGATCCGCTCGGACTTGAACTTAAACATGAAGCCTGTGGTTTATTTGTACTTGTTAAGAATCAGATAATATCCACAGACATGGCTTGTTCTGTGTGTGTCGCCTTTTTTCTGGGACATTGCAGTCACTGTAACACAAAAGAAGAGTTTTTTTTTTTTTTTTTTTTTTTTAGTTGGACAACTGAAGGTCTTTAAGCAATTTTGATTTGAAATGATTACTTTCAGTTTTGTAAGTAATCACTTCACTTCTGTTGATATCATAAAATGTTCTGTTTATTTCTGCTTTTCACAGGTAGCTCCTGATGTGTGATTATATTCTTCATTCAATCATTCAGATCATCATCATCATCGTCATCATCACCAGGACTTGTTGTTTAGTAACAGAGTCACTGTAGGGCAACATAGACTGAGTATAGAAATGAATGAAGTGAGCAGGGCTCGAAAATGAGGCCAATGCGGAAGTGCCACAAAGTGCAATACCCCCAGACAGCCACTAGAGGCTGACTCCAAAAAACTGTGGCTCCATCTGACTTCAGTTCAAAAATGGTCATTTTCAATCATGAAATATTCAGTCGATACATTTTATCCACAAATCATTCTCATGTGATTAGTTAAAGTTCATTCTCCCTGTAATTGGTCCATCTATGAAAGAAAAAAAAAAAAATCATCATAATTAAGTGGATATTATGTCTGGTTTCCAATGTGACCAGCACTGAAGAATCTCAAACACATTAGGCAGTGAACTCATGTTCAAGGGTCAGACCCGCCTCCTCACTCCTCCCTTCTTATCCAAATATGGTCACTTCTGGCTCCAAAAAAACCAACATGGCGGCGTTCAAATTCCAAACTCCTGGCTTCAAACTGTGAATCTACAAACCAAGTGACATCATGTTGGCTTTGTCCATTTTGTCCATCCTAACCCACACACATGCACTTACCTCAGACCGACTTTTAACTGAAAGAAATGAAAACTTGCTTAAAAAAAAGGTGAGACACCGACTAAGAATTTCATTCTCTTGCCTTTTTTATGGAGTCTCAGTAATAATTCCCACAGATTAGTTGTACTCACCTAAAAAAAAGAAATGTGTCATATTATTGAGTTTCACATCCTTTAAAGTGGAAGCATATGTAAAAGAAATAATCCTGTTGTACAAAATCAAGTCATAGCAGATTGTCCTGGATTAATCTCTGGTGTGAGATCTAATCCACCCGCATCCTTTGCCTGCTAGAGAGCTGTGATAATCCCATATCAGACCGGGGCTTTTAATCTTGATCCTAACACATGGACTTTTTCCACTGTGTGATCACATACAAGACAAAAACCCGAGCGTATTTCAAGGTGAGCCAATGTCACGATGCAAAAATGTGGATCGACTACAGCAGATTGAAAAGCAAAAGGAAATGATTGAGAGGGGAAGATGTTATTTTTCTTTTTAAATCTTTTGATACTTAATTTGTTGAAATGTTTCGATGTGTGAGAAATGTAATAGGCTCTGCCAGAGCAAACTAATCTGCGGCATTCAACACGCGCTAACACAGGATCTCCCCCACTGCTCGGATGCACTCCTTTGGTATTTCGCCATGCTCAGTATTCAAAGCATGAACGGCTTTAGATTACCACTCTTTGCCCGTGTGTGTGTGTGTGTGTGTGTGTGTGTGTGGGTGTGGGTGTGTAACTGCCCTTTTCATCGGCCCTTATTGGTAATCAAGCGACATGGAGATCTTTCTGCCTGCAGAAGGGGAAAATGGCCGACTCCGCTGGCCCTCGACCCAACCTCAGCTTCACACTGTGATTTATGTGACTTATTAGTGGGCCCCCACTGGCAGGGCCCATCATCTGAATTATAACTAAGGATTAGGCCCCAGGCTAATGATAGGACTGGGAGGGGAAATTGACCATGTGTTTGGCTGGGGTGTGTTTCCTGTAAACCAGATTATAGGGTGCACGCAGAGCTGCACAAATATGGGAGACATGCGCTCACAAAAATCATGTCTATAAGCATACATGAAGATTAAACACACACTGACACACACATACACACCAGTGTAAAACCAGCCTATAAGTATGGGGGGGTTACAGCTGTGCAGCTTAGATTATGAATCTGTATTAACCTTGCCAACCCATCAACTCAGTCTTAATGAGGCCACAGATAACACGCACATACACACAGTGACTTTGGAGTCCCATGATTTAAATTAGGTTTCCAAAAAAAGTTTACTTATAAATCTCTGTAAATCTGTAATTCGAGGAGGATGCACATGAATGCAAATTAACATACAGTATTTACAGAGGCCGCCGCGCTCACACGCATGTACTCTCAAGCCTGAATGTCTGTGACACACATGAAATTCGTGTTTGGGTCAATAGTTGTGTAGACATGGCTCGGGGCGGTTTTCATACACTTTGTGTTGCTCATTTCCAGCGCTGTGGCGTAATGGCACAGTTAGACATGGCCTCTGGCATCGGGATAACCCAATATCAGCCAGCACCCTGACAGCAATTGTTTCATCTATAAGAAAATGTTGTGCTCTAATATCACATCACATCTGCTCCCTCCTGGGGAATACTTAGGAAATACTTGTGTATGCACGTGTGTGTGTTTGTGCCTGCATGCACTAAATGTTGCACACCAGAAAGAGCATTGATCACAGGATTCCCCTCCCTGCAGCTCGCACCACTGCCATCCAATCAGAAGAATCGATACAGCCCTGCTCTGTTATGGACAATGCTAGTGGTTTCCTTTTTAGAGGTAAAGAATATTATCGGGGCAATTCCATGAAGCCATTACCAGTTCAAGGGCAGGTGCAGCAGGATCAATACCAGTTGAGTACACAGTGTTACCCCGTGAAGAAAAGAGATTCAGGAAAACTACTTTTCCTCTGTGTGTTGTGATTGTCACTTAATAGCAGAATTTGAAACTCAATCTGGATTGATTTTTTTTGTCCCTCTTTCAAATGTGTTACAGCCCCAGGGTTTCTGATGCAATTCCTCTATGATATTTTTGACTATTATGTGTAAAAGATTTCTCAGATTGTAGCACTGAGAGAGGCCCTTTGATTACCAACAGGACTGTTTCTTCTGTGGCTGATACGAATCCCCGTTGAACTAAGCTGCGGCGTTGAAGTCGGATCTCCACGCATGGATCAAAGCAGCCAGACCCTCCTCCTCCTACTCCTCCTCCTCCTCCCATCTCCTCCCACTCTTGTGGTAGTCTAATGCTGCTTTGCCCTGCATATTAACACCACTGTAATTGGACTTGTTGTTTGTTTGTAGCTTCTCTGTTTGTTTAGATTATGTTTGAAGCCTGGCTTAATTAAATTGCGTTCTTGGTGATAGAGTCTCCAAGCATGTAAGAAGCACACAGCCGAGCAAAAATGGTAAAGATTTTTTGTTGTTGGGGAGGAGAGGGGCAGAATAGACTGGAAATAGGTTAACTCTGTGTGAGCAGTGCACAATGGGGCAAGTGTCATTTAAGCTTATTTAGCGTAACATTATGTGACATCGGTGTAGAGCTTTCTCATAATCTAATGTACCATTACTTTAACTTACTTTAACTTAAAGCAATAGTTAATGGGATAGGGATACATGCATAGGCTGACAGCTTGTTGATAGTGTTGTAGCATGAAAGGCCATAAGACAAATTTCAGGCATATTTGATCATTTAATAAAAAAGTTTGTTTTGTGTGGCAGTCCTAATGCCACCACTGAGCTGCCATGATCCAGTCTAACTCATCACATGTAGCATCCACATACTAAACCCATATGATGTCATAGCATTTTTACAGAGCCCCTAAAGGGACATGAAAAAAAAAATTTGATCGAGAAAAAAAAAAGTGCCGGTATGTAGTGCGCACCAGATAACTATCTTGTGTGCACTATGTAGTTTCACGTGTGCACGAGACGCCATCCACGGGCATTACGCCACTTTAAGGTGGGAAATTCAGCCTCTTCTGTATACTGGAAATGCTAACTCATTGTTGAGATGTATATACATTTAACAGCTTTGTTATAATACTTTAGGAAAGTTTCAGATCAGACAAGGGTTTTAATCTCTCAGAGGGAAGTTTTCTCTCTGATACAAGTTGCGACATGTGATCTGACTGAAAGTTTAAAGTGTTCTTGCCAAGTATGACCTGTTCAACCCGACCCTGTCCTTACTTTCTATTCCTCTATTTTCTAAGAATAATCAT
>OOFC01050187.1:9721-54236 GCA_900323345.1 Pseudochromis fuscus | reverse complement strand
ACTCTGAAAAGACTTTTGGTCTCTGAGTATATTTTGTGTCAGTAGATTTGGGAAGAACCAGAGCTAGAACTTTCTTGTGTATTGACTTTATTTTTTCTAGCAACAGAATCCTGACACTCATGTGCACGTAAAACTATCTGGTGTGCAGGAGTTCGTATGTCGTCCGTACGAGATAGTTATCTGGTGTGCACAAGATAACTATCTCGAGTTAGCATTTCAAGTATACAGATGAGGCTGAATTTCCCGGTCCACCTTAGAGTGGCATAACGCCTGTGGCTGGCGGTGCTTTCAATTTTCAAGCTAATTCATGAACTGAAGATTTGAACAAATTATTCTTCTGTATACCAGAAATGCTATCTCGTGCGCACGAGATAGTTATCTGGTGCGCACTAGATACCGGCACTTTTTTTTTGGTCCCTTTTTCATCAAATTTTTTTTTTCTTCATGTCCCTTCAGAGGCTCCGTACATTTTCAACCAATCGGAAAAATCCCCTCATTTCACTGATTGGTTGAACTGGATATCTTATTTGTATGAGCTCTATAGGAGTTAAGATTTTGCCAACAAACTATTACTACAACGTAAACAACAGTTTAAGTTTAATGTGAAAGAAAAAAAGTATTCACTGAAGATGAACGAAAACCTCCAAAACTCACTTGGTAACTTTGGGTTTTGCTGAGTTATTTCCGCCCATTTGAGCAAATCGAACCATAATTGCCCACGTTTCAATTCCACCAACTATTGTGGCGCTCTGAAGTGTGTTTATGATTGAGTCTGGAGAACATAAAGGAAGTTACCAGACCATGCAGACTAAATATAACCTTTTAAAGGCTGGCATTTCCTTGTAAGTGTCCATACACTTACACTTTGCTTTTCTGAAGGGGGGTAATGACTTCCCAATGCAGTTTGTATATGCATGCAGGAAATGTGTTGACAGATGGGAGCATGGCGGAGCCAGACCCGTCCTGTGAGATGGAGAAAAGTCTGATGACTCGTTTAGAAATCTCCCAAATGGCTCCCAGACCAAATCATTGGTCTTGTTTAATGGCCATTGATGTTATTATTGTGGATGACTATTAGATCTTGCTGTGCCACTTGAGAGGAATTAGGAAAGAGTAATTTACCAACAAACAGAATAGGCGTGGCAACCCATCTTAAGCACAGACCCCATCATCCCTTTGCTGAAACCGTCTTATACTTCCTTCTTCTTCACGGGGTCACAATTTCGATTGCTTGTTTTGTGTGCATGCGATGCAAACTGTGGAGCTTTGATCTTTCCACTGCACACATCAGTACAGCAAACCAGGCCACATCTTTCCCTCTGTGCCAGCACTTGCTTGTCCCTTTCCACTGCCCCTCATTCCAGCCAGACACTAACTAATGTAGATAGTCTGGCTATCATAGATTAAATACTGCCAGCCGGGCCGCTGCCAAACACACAACTTAGAGCTGGAGTGTGATTTCTAGCCTGAGCTAACTGTAGCAGTCCTGAGAGATGTAATGCTTTGTTGTGGTGTGTCGAAATAATGTGAATTTTATTTTTTTCATGGCACGATATCATGCTGAAAAGTGAGGACATAACGTTGCCAAATGTAAGAGCCAAATGTATCTCCTAGCCACACCTTATCCTGATAGGTTAAGACAATTGAGTGGCTGGTAAAGCCAGCTGTCGAGGAAATTGTTTTGGCATGTATTTTTCCACTGCTGTGTCCTCCCTCTGTCCTGCAGTCCAATCAATAAAAGCTTTCACAAGGCCATCTGTGTGTGTAAGTGTGTGTGTGTGTGTGTGTGTGTGTGTGTGTGTAACAGCAAGACAGTTTACATGGCTAAACTTAAACCAGAGTATTTTTTCTTTTCAGTATTTTAATGTTTCCATTTTTAGTTTGCTTTATTTTTAATTTTTATACTGCACTGAGTTAGTTTTTAGTACTTTATGATATGTGTACCTGCAGTAGGTTGTTGACACTATCTCAACCTTTCTTTGTTTTGTTTTTTGAGGAGCAGGTTTACACTTTTTTGTCGTGATGTTGTTTAAAAATTGTGTGCTCACAGTTACTGGTTGACATGGAGCAAACGCGATTGCGTTATAAAATGTGCCATTACAGAGGAGATAAGGTCAGTAATTTTTGTTTGCCGCTTTGTTTAGTTTAGTTTTTAGTTGTACCATGTTTGAAGCAGATCCTCCTGACACACATTATTTTGTTTTCTTGAAATATTACCATTAAATTGGTCCTCAGTGTCCCAGTTCTGACCATTATAGTTCATTGACCCTCCTCACAAATGCTGCACTCCTCAGTATTTTGTTTTCCAGAATACTTTGTCTTGTCTCTGAAATAATGTAATTTACAATGCATGCATGAAAAAAAAAGAGCTAACAGCAAAGTGATGCAGTTTATGACCTATAGCACACATGACTGTCTGCTGTGTTTAACATTAGCCAGTCCTTTGACAAACTGATAAAGTGTCTCTGTTCAGTCAAGTGTCCTAGTTAAACCTATTTTTATTGTATTAAAATAATCTCTGAAATCTGAATAAACACTTCCTCTGTATGTGTGCTGGTACAGTCTGGCTCTAGACTTTGTGTTGCCACAGTTTTTACAGTGTTAAAAAACCATTTCCTGCGCATAGTTGTGGTAAATAGGTTTTTCAGATCTTAGACACGAGACTGAAAAAATAAGGTTGTTGTGGCATCAGTCCTTTATTTAAAGCTTGCTAATTTTAGCACAGGCTGCTTTTGAGGTATTTTAGCACTTCTGCATCAATGGCTCTTCATGCATGTTGTTGCACTGTTACTCGTCTTCCCACTTAACGCGACCAAACACCCCACTAATTGTAGGTTGGATCTGAGAGAAATGTGGAATTGAAATTCCCCGTATTTTGGAGAATGCAAACAGCTCCTCCTTTCACAGAAATTTAAATCCCAGTGTGGTTTTTGCAAAGGATGTAAAGAAATCCAGTCATGTCAACAGGAAGAGACGGGCCCCTCAAACACGATGTCTGTCGTCTAAAGGAGGCAAAGACCTGACCTGCCACACTGAGATTAATTTGGCTTTAATGTAGCACATGATTGGATAATAAAACGGTCAATTAAATAACAGAATAGGTCACCAATTTGTAGATGTTTTGTTTTTTGTAGGTTTTAGTCCTAAAATGTTTGCAGCAGATGTTGTGTTGAGGTCCATTACTTTTTCTTCTTGAGACAATATCATGATATGATAGTCATACCAGTTCAAACCATCATAGTTCAATGACCTCGCTCACCAACGCTACACTCCAGCTGCCATGCTCTGTTATTTTCTCTCTATTTTCTTTTTGTTGAACCACTAGATCACACTTACTTGCACTCTGGAGCCGCACGAGTTCACATCACTGCAAAAAAGTATTCTGTCATCATACATTTTGCAGATTAGTCTCCGTCTCTGTCGGTGTCTAACCCGGAAATGAGGGAAACCACAACAGTGCTGAAACAGCGAAAATGATTGAGAATCATTATGAATGATTTTAAATTACCAGAGGCACCGGGTGTTTTCATTTGACTGTTAACTGCAGTAGGATAAGAAATTAGAGCGTGAGTTTAATGTTTCCTCAAATCACGTCTGCTCTGGCACCAGATACACAGACTAAAATTGAAAATGAAATGAAAAGTGTAAAATCTTGTTTGCTGCAACAATTATTTGCAGCAGAAAAATTGCTTTCCTTTTACTATCAATCACTATTGGAAAGATTAGTCAGTACACAAGACTTGTTGACTGACATATCCTAAAAGTAATTACATCTAAACATCTAAATGTGTGTTTCCTCTGTCTGCTCGTCTTTGTTTTCTGAGTCAAGGACGTCTTATTGTGCCTCACCTCCAAGGTCATCTGAGCACCTGAGTCCCTGAGGCTTTTCTCACCATCTGACCGGGAAAAAATCGAAAGTCCTTTTCAGCCAGAACAAAAAAAATGTCAATTTCTTTGTTGATTCAATTAGGGAAAAGGAGTGTGCGAGATAAAGCTAGTGTTATTTATCATGGCTAAGGTAACACTCGATATTGAGCTATGTTAATTAGAGCTCTGTAGCTAAAACCGATGACTGTGGGAAGCAGTGCTTCCACAAATAGTTTCTAGCTACTTGGATCAATTGATCTGAAGGCAGCTGTACTTGGGCTTTCTTAGTAAAACCATTATTGGAGGGAATAAATCTTTCATAATTAGTCTTGTTTCCTGATTAACTCACAAAAAACAAGGGCAGAGTCGTGTCACTATTTTAGCATCTGGGACCAAATGCAGATGTATAATGAGATAAAAGGTGAAAAGCAGTTTAATTAATCCAAATGTAATAAAAACGAGGGTTGTAACAGTCAAGATACAAACAAAGATGCTGAGGAAGGACGGCCAGTGATCAGCACTACAGGTGATACCAGCAGGTAACATGCAAACATAGAGACAGGGACTGAAAGAGGTTGGGGCTGAATTGGCAACATAGTCTGTCTGGCAAACACTCTCTGAAATCTATATATCCACTGGGACTGATGGGAAGTGACTGGAAGGCAGGTGAATGTGTCAGCTGACCTCCAGAGGAGAGAGAGTCTCTGAGGGCAAACAGAGGGCAGGACAGCATATGGAAAAAGCCAAAATAGGCACAAAGGGAGTAGAAAGAGAAACACAGAGGAGATTAAAGCTTAGGGGCATCGATGGTCAGGGCTACATGGACTAAACTAGCTCTGAGCATTGAGCTAGGTGGGTGCAGAGAACCTAATGAAAGGATGTCTGGGATGAGTCCTCATGGACCGATGCAGATGCAGGAGGCAGGTTCAAGGTGGAAAAGGCCCCAGGTAAAGTGAGGTGGCAGCCTGTACAACTCGATGCAAAGAGGCAGACTGTGGGTGGGCAAACAATCCCGATGCCCCAGGTTATTACAGAACACTGAGGTGTAGTTACTGAAATCACGAGGGCATTCAGGGTCCGGTGGAAGTCAGTGCAGGTGGGCAGAGCAGGAGTGTTTGCGTGGGCTTCCAGGAAGTGAAGGATCCAGGCAGAAAGTCTTGGCAGGATGGAAGAAGCAGCAGGAGAAACACCTTGGTATAAGAAGAGACAACCCAAATCATACAGCCAAAGGGATCACCTGTATACACGATGTCGAGGTGCACAACGATTGTATGCTGGAGAACAACTGGAGACAAACTCGCATCTAAACTTGGCAAAGGCAGACTCAACATAAGATACTTAAAGTGGGGGAAAGAAGCAGCCAATGGTGAGGAATCAGGAAATTTGTTTGGAAGAAAGACTGGGGGCTGACAGAAATGTAGATCTTTTTTTTTTTTTTTTTTGCTTTCACTGATGGACAGAGTTGCGCTCGGACTGATGGACAGGACAGTCAGGCTCTCGAACAGATAAGCTGGAAAGCAGATATGAGTACTTCCTAAAAAAATGGCCTCAGGCTCAGGTTCAGAAGCAGGAAGTTAGAAGCAGAAACTGAGGCTGAGGCTCAGAGAGAGGAGGACGGGTTAAAAATCAGACTCAGATATGAAGAGAGACTCAGCCAGAGAAACCAGAATATATTGGATATTAGACATGGGCAGTCTCAGAGACAGGGACAAAGCCAGGTTCCCCCTGTGACTATTAGAGACGATCTACTTCAGTAGTGTGACTGCAGAGAACTAAAAGGGCTTTTGTGGCTTCATAAACACAGATTTTTGTGGAGTACACATTCACACATGATCCCATAGCATGTTGGAAAGATACAATTTAGATTTAATGTCTATAACATCAACTAGGTGTGATTCCATGTTTATACAAAATGTGAATTACTCACGCCGCCATGGCAGCGACCTGTCATACTCACTTTATAAATGTTGGCTTCTCTAGGCTCATTTCTATCATTACAGCCCCTCCCCCATCTCTCTCATTTCACAGTGTGTTGCCTTGATTCACTCTTGGCCCCTTTAGGTTCTGCTGTACTTTAATATTTATCAAAACAATTTCAAGTGACATGTCGCCTCTGTTTTAACCAAGACAGGATGGCCTCAGGTACAGCCAAACAAATGCATCCAAATATTTTCAAAGCAAGCTTACATCAACTGGAAAGCTGCTCATGTGGGTGCTGTTAGAGGGGGGGAAAAACACTGTAGTGATGGATACTCAAGTAATACTTTCAGTACTCTGGCTAATATTCTTGCTAAAATAAATCACTGTATACTTTTGCAATAGCCTACCTTCAACACCGTGGATGATTGAATTGTTCCCGTATGTATTAATATTGTATATACTCCATGTGCTGACATATTGCAAACATCAATAACAAATGTTGGTAATTATAAAGCTGCAGTCCTGGTTGTTCATTTTGCATATAGGGAACCCTGACATGGATCACATGCATGTAATGGTTTTTGTGAATAATTAATCTGGTGGCCTGCTCTGTCTCCAGAATACTAAATGTTAACAGTCATCTGGAGTGCTATTAGGTAGCAGTAGTATCTGCAGCGCAGCCAAATGAATATATAATTACTCAACATTTCTAATGTTGTCTGCAGAATCACCCGAGCGTTTGCATATTTCCCATCTGCATGTTCAGCGTACATCCATTACCAGTGACACACACACACACATAAACGTACACAGTAGTTAATGTTGGGACCGACTGAGCGATCTGTCTTGAGTTTGTGTTGTGGGTAAATGGAGTTTTGTGTTGTTCAGGCAGGCGTGCTCACTCACTGCTGCCCCCGTGTCTCCCCAGGCTCTGTTTCTAACCAGCGCCACAGAAACACATCAATCATCTCTCATGGCCAGACACTTCGATGGACACGGAATATTGATATTGCTTTTAAGATGTGGTGCATGAATATGATCCCTGACACCTATCAGGCTTGCTTCGCAGCTGCTCTACATATAGCCGCTGAAGAGATATGCGTGCGCAGTATTTATTTAAAGGCAACTTATAGCTGGTGCACTGAAATACTAGAAGGATAAGTTGGGCGCAGTAGGAGCACATTCAAGGCAGAGGGAGCATATGAAGTAAAAAAAGTTTTCACGCTGAGTGCAAATAACTCACATGTTTATGATATTTGTCGTCAGAGCAAATATTTGTTTCCCGCATAATTCTTAGTGTTGTTGACTTGATAATGATTGGACAGGTAATGCAGTCTCCAGCAGGGTGGGTTAAAGTCTTTATGATTGTATATGGCTGTATCATGTGTGTATTTTTGTATGAGTACAAATGCGTGTCACTGTTCCACAATTAACTGGTGAGCAGAAACTTCTCCCCGCAGACGTTTCCTCATTACCTGCTGTGTGTACGCAGAGCTCACCCAGCATCTCCTCAACTGGAAAAAAGAAGTGTCATCGTCACCATAAATAACATCATTTCTCTTTCCTCCCCCTCCGTCTTCTATTTTCACCTGGCAGTGCTTTCTGCAGCTCTCCATGCATGGAGATTTACTGCTTTATATATCATTTAAGAATCCATTTAAATCAGCTTCCCTTATGTTCAGGCAGAAGAAAGATGGTTTGGGTGGATTTATCTCTCTGAATATGTGCAGGAGGACAGAGATCTTGTCACATAAATAACAGCTGACTCTCTATTCATGTGAGTGAGTCTTCGCCAGGTGGCCTTTTGTTAAGGTCAGTCCACAAGTATGTTGGTGTAGCTGGACAGAAGAAACCAAATGTCTTTACATACAATAATGTGTTGAAAATGGAGTACAGACTTTGCTAGAATAGTTTGATTTTAGTTGACCAAATCAAATACTAACAGAACAAGCATTTCCTCATGAATACAATGACACATATTGTACACATGCAATCATGCACATAAACACATACCGTGATGAATGCTGAATTCTTGGATAGCTACTTCCTCCTTCACAGAGCTTTCACAATGATTTAAAGTGTAAAACATTTCTTCCTTTGCCTGACAGCCAAAATGGATCTTGTCCAAAAAATATGGTATCTTCCAACACCCTTAGCAGTGAAGAAGGGAGAGTTTGCAAAGTTCAAACAATGTGCTTCGGGTGATAGCACAGCAGTTAAAGAGGCAGAAATGTGATAGATTTTGTGCATAAAGAAATCCATCATATTTCTCAGGAGGACAAGCATTTGCTCTGTCTTTTCTCGGGCAGTAGAGTCGCTCAGACATCTTGTTGCAGCTATTTTTGTAGAATCTTAATCGGTCTCGTACTCGTCTGGTTCTCTGTTTACAGTTCGTCTCTTTCTTTGCGAGTTTGATCAAAGATTCAAGAAATTATTTTCTCTCAGTTTTATTAGTTTAAAACATTGAAATCAGGGTAATTTGTGCATAATGCAAGAAGTGGACAAAAAAAGTCAGTAGTTGGGTTTTTTTCCTTCTCAATTTGTTCAAATAACCAGTTTCTTGTTCCAACACAATCTCCTGCATCAGATGTAAAATAAAGCTCATCCTTTCAGGGTCACAGGAGGCTGGAGCCGATCCCAGCTCACACTGTCAGACAGGCAAATAAAAACACTCATTATTTAAAACAAATATCTTGTGAAAAATTATATTCAGTACCATCATCTCGAAGGTCATGTTTTCGCCTGTCGGTTTGTCCGTTTGTTGCCAACATCACAGAAAAACGACTGAATAAGTGTCAATAATTCTTTAGAGATAAGATATTATCCAAGAAACACATTTTATGTATTTTGGGGAAGATCAGACGATGGACTCCTGTCCAATAAAAATCCACAAAATCTCAATCTGTTATAATGGATGAACGTTTTGCTCTTTCACCAAAACTGAGCCTTGGCAGAAGTTTGCACTCTCTAAGTCCTGTCTCGTTTATATGATTGATTTTAGAGATTACTTCCAATATCTCTGAAAACAAGAGGCTATATATACATAGCGTTGAGTTGTCTGTGACGTTATATCTGCTGAAAAGTGTTTGGATAACCGTTACAATATCTTCTACCATATCTTATTATCATTTTTATCTTCATCTCTTTCATCATTATTGGTGTAGCACTAATGAGGAATAACAAATGTAATGTGACGTATCTGAGGTTTTGAATTTGACTATTTACTGCAAACATGTGATGCAGGAAGTTTAGGTAAAGCCCACCGTATTTTATTTTGGTGTACCTGCTGAACCAGGAAGAGTAAATAAGGAAATGCTTCTGCTGTCGGACAGTCATGGCTGATAGAGTGAGACCATCTGTGTCCTTGCTTGTTCTGAGAAGGGGGATGATGTTGAGGAAAGAGAGATGAAGGGATGGAGACAGTAAAGGCCTGCACAACTGTTGGTGGTCACAGTCCAGTGCCTACATCCCCCTGGCTGCCTTCAGGCTTGACCTGTGTATGAGCTCTGTCTATCGCTCACAGTTTGAACACCTCTGGACAAACACACACACACACACACACACACACACACACACACACACACACACACAAATCTGCCTGTTCTGCAAATGCAGACAGGTGTGCAGACTCAGTCAACAAGATTTTAACACAGCACTTTCATGCACACATGCACACATATATCCACATGCAAGGCTGCCACCTGGGAGGCAGATTTGACAGACACATCCGGTAGGTCACTTGCGGCGCAGGTGCTTCCTGCTGCTGAAGCTGTAAAAAATCCTTGACTGTTCCCACATAATCTCCTCGTCTCTTTCTCTGACAGAACACATTCTGTCTCCAGATTACCTGTCAAACTGCTGTGTTCATATTGACAGAGTTTAGTTTTTGCTACATCAGTGCGCCGTCTCATCGTATTCCCCCCAGTATTATGTTGCTGTTATCCATATAGCCATGAATAAACACCCGCTGTTGCTGTTTATGTAAATAGAATTGGACATCAGGGAGGACGCATGAGATGCCGCTGTGGGTCGTACCTGTGTCACAGGGGGAATGAGCAACAAAGCTCTATCTGCAGAATTTATTAGCATAACATTCCTCAGACTACAGTAAATTTGTGATTCTGAGTTTTAGAAAGCATAAATATGAAACAGCACATTAGTAAATCTTTATGCACATATCTGGATTGCATAAAGAGCAGTGCAAGGTCAAGATGTTTTTCTTAATGTCTTCAACTACTGTAGGTAATCTGAAAACCATTTCTGCCTTAAAACACAGATCTTTCTGGTATCTGTACGAGAGTCATAAAAGGTCTAATATCTAACATAATGCTAAATGTAAGGACTGAATGTTTCCATATACAGAGGAGAAATGCACACCCTGTAGCACTGTACATTATTGCTGATGTGTTACCAGTTGCAGCGCAAGACAGATTGGCCCAGCAAGACAATGTCTCACCACATGATCAATATCTATCTCTGTCTCTCAGTTAAATGAAAAAAAGACAATCTTCTGCTAATGTATCTCCTTTATTACTCGTATTTATCACCAAGTGAGATGAGAAAGAAAAGGAGGGCGGGTGGCAGCAGCCGGGCGTGTTGAATATGAACATAGTGAGTCACACATAACAGCCTGTCAGCTACAAACAGGGCAACCGAGCTTTCTGCCACCATATGTGGAAGTGCGGTTCTGTATGAATATGGTAAAACAGGCCAGATTTTATCTCCTCCATCTTGTATCCGCTGTGTGAATCCTGCTTTAGGACTTTCCGGTTCCCCCACAGCCTTTCTTGACCGCCGCTTTAATTTTTGATGAATCTTGTAATAGCTGGAGCAGAATATATTGAGAAAGTGGCCTTTGTGTGCAGGGCGACAGGCATGTTGGAAGGAGGGCTGCACCATATGTTGCAAAGTGGAGATGAAATTGGATTTGTCTAAAACACAGGAAAAATCTGGAGAATGCGCCGGCGTCCTGGAGGGAAGAAGAAGAAGAACAAGCAGAAGAGGGTAGGAACCCTCCCCCTTATTTCCTCATCACCTCCAACAAGGCAAGGTATTAAAGAAACACCTGTGGTTTGAGCAATGAGAAATCCAGAGCTTTCCCTCCTCTTCCTCTCACCATTGACTCCCTCATCCTCAATTTCTCTTCCTCCCCCCCCACTGCTGCAGCATCCCTTTCTGGCCCGAGGCATAATCTCTTCCCCAGACAAAAAAAAAAAAAAAAAACGAGAGGAGGAGATGCTGACATGTAATAAAGCAGAGGACTGATTCTGTTCGCGGCTGAGGCTGGCCGTGGCTGCTGCTGCTGCTGCTGCTGAAGCCTGGCTTGTTTCCTGCTTTTGAGTAGCAGAATGGTAAGAGAGCTCGCCGTGGTATTCCTACTGCAGAGAGATGAGATTACTTACTAACAGATGCCTGCTAATGAAGTGTTGACAGGCTGGGTGAAGGGCCAGGCAAAGCTACTGTATGGGAAATGATGGAAAGAGGAGGAGAAAGTGGATGGTGAAAAGACTGATGGAGGCAAGGGAGGAGGGTAGATGTGTGTGTGTGTGTGTGTGTGTGTGTGTGTGTGTGAAAGCCTATCTTAAGCTTCTGTTCTCCAACCTCAGAACTTGTGCTGTGCTCGGTCACCAGGGGAACAGATAGCTTTTAGCAAGCTACCCTGAGGTGGAAAAGGCTGCTCAGCCTCCCTCTTTCTTGCTCTCTCTTTGTTTCATCTTTCTCCTTCGAAGCATTTTGTTTTCCTTTGGTACCCCGGTGACACTTTTTTTTCCGAGGCAGGTTTGAATTGAAATAAATTTATCTCTTCTCCCTTCTCACGCTGCCGCCGCCACCACCGCCACCGCCACTGCTGCTGCTGCTGTGGACATAAACCTTTTTCTATCCAAAGCAGTGAGTGCTGTCATTGAAACATATTACCTCTGTTTCCTGCCCTCACAAGGGTAGTGTTGTATTTTCAAGGCTGCAGATGAATAACAGGGATCATTTCACAGTGACGTCTTTTTTTTTTCTCTCTCTTTTTTTGAAAACTTATCAGCTTTGTTTACCATTTCTATTGTTTCCCCCTGTGAGCAGATCTGAGCCAGATAGCAAACATCAGAGACAAACCCGGTGGGTGATGAAACACAAGGACACACGCGGTGGGGAGGTGTGGAGTTGGGACGGCGTGGGGTCTGAAAGAGCAGGTGAGGGAGTGTTTTTTATGAAACTGAATGGATCCACTGATGAGAGGTTGCTGGGAGGAAATGCAGTACAGCGACTTCAGAGGGGGCACACCATCAGCTCCTTGGTCCTGCACATTTCTCAAAGAGCAGCCACCTTTGAAATTTTTTTTTTTTCTGGCTTCCACCTACCTGCCCAGATTGCTCACCCTCCAGTCTTACATAATCACAAGAAGCCCTCCATCTACCGTAAGGTTGTTTCTAACACTGTCTCCCTCTGCTTCCTTTGTTCTTGGGAAATGAGAACCTAAGATCTGCTGCCTCCTCCTCTGTTAGCGAACGAATGTACCGGGAAACAGCAATTTTCGTCGAGCAGACATTGCCTCCTGCTGCTCCAGATTACAGCTCATTAGTAGTAGCGGCTGAGAGACAGCCCACACGAAGCCTCCCCTCTGATTCCCTCATTGTTTTCTGTGATTCTGGAGTGGCGTGCCGTGGTGACAAAAATGGCGGAGGTGGTGGTTATGAGGGTTATGGGGTTGGATGAAAGGCAAAGACAACAGCGAGGCACTTCACAGTTTGTCAGCTGCTGATGAACATGTGAAGGAGTAATTTGGGGGAAAAGGATGAAGTTCAGCCAAAAAGAAAACCTACAGCGTTGGTGGGAAAATGTATTTAATGACTGACAGAGTGACCTTCAGGTTCCTGTCAAAGCAGAAATGCTTGTTTTGTGTTAAATAACACTTTGCAGGAAAATGCTGGAAGTTATGAGGAGTTTCTAGGGATCATGCACACGGTCAGCAGATGAACAGGCTATAGCTCGTCGACTGCTTTGGTTGTTCAGCTCTTGCACATCTGCTTACGTCTGTCTTTTGTCTTTTGTTCGCAGGAATAAAACGTGTTAAGAGCGCTTCTCTCAAACTGTCAGCTGTGCCAGGCGGTGCATGGTAATTGCCATTGAACAGCTTTGTGTTTCTGCGCATTCACATTCATTATCTGGTTTTCTCTTCCTTCCTGTTTCAGAAAACTGGTGGGACTTGAGCACATCCCTGCAATGCTTCAGTCTCCTCACTATCCTTGGGAAAGTTCTGGCAAAGTTGAAGAAGGAAGCAGATGTGGATGCCGTATGTTGAGTCTCTTAAACTTTTCTCTCTTGTTTTGTTGTATCCCAAAATAAGATGGAGCACAGGCCTCTAAATGTTGTATAAATCAGGTCACTATAGGTCAATAATTATTCCTTTTTAACAAAGAAATATGAAGGTGGATGGGATGACAGACTCCTCATCTAGAAATAATGCAGTCCACCGTCTTATGTTAAAGAAAAATACCCAGTCCTGTAACACTTGTTTGTTTTTTACGCTACAACTCACTAAAGGAATATGTCAGTGGTTACAACTTCTGAGATGCACAACAAGATCATGTAGTAAGTAGAATCAAGCACTCAGATCAGGTTCAGTTTACATCTACTGCCTCTCCTCGGGGGGTAGCCCTCCATCCATACGCAGTTGGATGATTTACATCCACTGTATCTGCCGAGGCCCCTTCAGTCTGAATAAGCCGGGATGATAACAGTCTTGTGGGCAGTGGGGAACAATGAAAAAAAACAACAATAAAAAAAAGCAGCATGCCTTGACGTCCGCCCACAAACACAACTCTGAGGCATGTTGCAGCACCGTATTTTAATGCTGCCTGGAGCTGCTCTTCTTCCACTATCTATATCTCACCATGACCTTTGACCCTGCAGTCATTGCGGCAGGCAGAACCTCTGACAGCCTTTCCACTGAACACTGGAGCATGAACCATGTGATATGTCATTGCTGAGATTCTCAATGTCAACGGGCATCAAACTCAACCGAGCCCTGATTACATTGTACTGACTTTCTCAGATTGTTTGAAATGTGCTGCACCCTGCTTCTGTAGTTTGCTGTCCTCTCTATCCTTAAAAAGCACAAATATTGCTCATTTATGAATCTACATAAAAAGTGTAGAAAGAGATGAATAATATGCATTTTGATTCTTGTGGTGAAAAATAAATCTTCAGAATGGGTGACTTCAATTTCTGCGCATGTCCGCACACTGCCAGGGCTGTGAAATATGCTGCTTGTGTCTCTGCTCTGTGGGTCACATTCATCTGTTCGAGGATGATTTTTTTTTCTCCTTCCTCTCTTTTGCTTGGCTCTCCACTCGGGCTAGGCTGACTGCTCTTTCAGCATACAGCCACAGCTCAGTTGACCCTGAAACAGCGAGCTTCACCTCGGACCGACTACGAGGTCAACCCATTTTCAACCTGAGCTCTGCCGCCTGCCTAATGCTGTGCTCATGAACCAAAACAATTCCACTTAATTCATTTCTTTTATAGTTGGAAAAACTTGCTGCAAGTCAGATAATAAAAATCCGACCTGGAGACCTTCAAGAAGAAGCTTTCAATGGCGGGCATTCACTTGGTTGCTTTTTCATTTTCTTGGCTGGTAATCCAGTTTGAAATTGTATTTACTATGTAGCCTCACAGAGCCTGTTTCTGGTTCCACCCCAGCCCTCTCCCCATCAGTGACGTCTTGTAACCCGCACTATGTGCCAGCACGCCTGGGCCACTCGCTCGGTCACAATCTCGACATCTCCCATCTAAACAATGCTGTCGTCATTTGTCAAACTCCTCTATCTGTCTCCTCTCTCTGCATCTGCAGGAGGAGCCGAGTGGGACTGATGCTTAAGTGTGATAGGCCCCTGTCATGGCCCGTGCATTAGAGCGCACACACATATCCACGCCGCCGTCGTGTGTGGTTGATAGAGATGGATGCCCTGTGCATTTGAGCATTCAGAGAGAGTGAGTGTGTGTGACAGACAGTCAATCAGCCCGTGATGAGAGGTAATCGCACACTGGACAGATCAATTAGTTATTCTCTCCAGAGACAAACAGAAGAAAAAACACCTCTGTTCTCCAGGTAAATGATTAGCATTTCACTGCTCTCTCATCTCTCCCATCCTTCTTGTATCTTTATCCTTCTGTTTTCCTCGAGCCCCCCATTCCTCCCTTCTGTGTGTCTCCCTCTCTCCCTTTCCACTTTGAATTTGGCTGTTCGGTTGTTTATCTCTGCTCATTTCTCCTCCTGCCTCTCTCATAGGGAGGGAGGTGGAGATCCAGCCGATCAAGGCTGAGTAATGGCACATGAGCACAGCCTGTGAGCGATGAGAGCTCCACTTGGCTGGATCATTTACACTGGGCCTTGCAGAGAACAAACATATGTATCTCAAAGCCATCAGAGACACTCCAAGGCTGGTTTGCGTATGAATACACCCATAGACACAGGTAAACCATGAGAGCACTTAGCTGTGTGCCATCCGCAAGCTTTGACCTCCTGAAGGTCAAAACTCACATTATCTCCGCTGAAGCTGGTGACATGTGATCTATCATCAGCAGAAAGGAAAGTATTTCAAAACTTCTATTTTCTTATTATGCCTTCGTCTTTTCTTGTTGCCCATTCAGCTAATGTCAGCTCACATCAAGCAGCTTGAGTTGGCGGATTTAGGGTTTTTATCCATGTAGGTCATGTGTTGTTTTTTTGTTGTTGTTGTGTTTACTAGCTGTAGCAGCGGACATTCCCTGAGGTTGCAGAAATGTGGTCCAGTCTCAGCTCTCTCGCTGGAGTGCACTCTGTCCTTCACACCCACTTAGAGTCAGATTCAGACAGTCCTTGTCAGAGTCATTTTAAACAGCAGTCTTTATTTACAGGAATACCTCCCTGCTGAGTCTCACATATGTACCTACACAGTCAAAAAATAAATAAAAACTCGTCTGTTTGATCGGAGGGTGATGCAACGAACAAATGTTGCTCTGCTCTGTCTGTGTGTTCTCATGAAACCATGTGTATATATTCACACACTGATTAAAACAAACACAGCCATGTGCGTCTAAGAAACATGTGCCATCTCATTTTACAGTTAACCACCTCACATCAGTCCTCCTGTGTGAGCTGCTGCTGGTCAGACATCTCCAGTCCTCTGGGGCCGGCCCAGCGTGCTTCATTCCTGTTTCCAGTCCATCTTCTTCTTCTGTGTGTTGACAGGACCACCTGGTGCTGCTGCTGGTTTCCAGATTTTGGATAATCTTGCATAACAATGGGCTAAAGGACTGTTTGGATCAGATCCGCTCTCCAGTTGCCAGAAACTGCTTTGCCTCTTGCCCTTCAGAGACGGTGGCTGTCCTCCCTATCGTCACACACTGATGCATGGCCACTCTGGGACGATGCTCCCCCTCACGCACATTCAAACTGTTAATTAATGCGTCCTTGTGTTTATGGCTATCCAGTGGCCCACGAGGGAGGCAGTAAGGTCTATGCTTGTGTACACATACAAACTCACATTAACAGTTGTAAGCTAATACACACAATCCCATCTGCACGCTTAACAAGCACAGAGTGGGTAAAACAAATGATTTTCAGTGATAGTAAAAAAGAATAAACCTGGCAATAAAAAGAGAATAAAAGCCTAATTTTGCTATGGTATTGGGTGAATTAGTAGATGCACATTTGCATATGTCTCTGTGCCTGTGCACATAAATGGGAGTTTTTGCATCAAGCAAAAACAGACTGGAGTTGGTGATGGTCTTTTTTCCTCCAAGTGACTATAATAGGCTGCACATTGTGTGTCTGTTTTACTACTTTTTACATATGCTGGGACATTTCCACAGCCTGAAGTGACACTGGCATATCAGGCCTTCGGGCGTCCACAGACAGGCTCTTACAGTAAGATAGTCTAAAACAACATTTCTGAGGTGGAGCAGGCGTTTAGATCACGCTGCAACTGTCAGAGTCATGACCCAACTGGAATAGACTGAAACCCGTGAAATAGAACCAGCCTCTCACCGTCTGAACTACGAACCAAATCTGTCACTCAACCTGCAAACGGAGACCACAGAAAGGTAAGAGGAGAAAGGGGAAAGATGCCTGAAATAAGGTGAGAGACTGTGAACAAGACAGAGCGAAGACACAGAGAAAAACAGGAACAATGAGGAAATGAGAAGTGAAAGTACAGTTACTCTGTCTCCTCAAAAAGATGCTCCTATAACAAGACTGCAACAGTAAATACAGTTTGAGCACAGATCACATTTTTGATCAACATAATGGGTAAACAATTTTAATTCATATGTTCATACTGAGTGACCATATCTGTGGTGCGCTCATTAATGATTTTTTTGTCACTGTTCAATCTTTCATTACAATATCCACACAATAGTGCAATATAATCTCTTTTATAGTCGTTTACATGTATGTAATATATACTGTAACCGCTTATCCAATCAAGTCACAGGGGTCTGAGAGGCGGGGTACACCCTGAACAGGTCGCCAGTCCATCGCAGGGCTAACACATAAAGACAGACAACCATCCATGCTCACACTCACACCTATGGCCTTCACCTAACAAGCCAGTCTCTGGACTGTGGGAGTACTGTACCCAGAGAAAACCCATGCATGCACAGGGAAAACATGCAAACTCCACACAGAACCACAAACTTACTTACTGTGAGGTGACAGTGCTAATAGCTGTACCACCATGCTGCCCCCCTGACAAATCTTGGTTCCAGTGGGGACTGAACCCAGGAGACCCAACATATAATGTTTAAAGTAAATAAAAAATATGAACTTCACCCTAGACTAAGGTTTTGCCAAAGACTGTATATAGAAATGGACAAAGCAAACGTCACCATTGGTTTGTGGACTTGCATTTCTATCTAGGAGACTGGCATTTAAACATAGTCGTGTTGGTTGTTTGGAGCCAGAAGTGACCATATTTGGATGCCTGAGAGGTGGGTCTAAACCTTGAACCTGAAGCCACTGCTAACCACGCCCCTTAATCTTTCTAAGCCAAATATGAAGCCAAATATTTACTTAATAATGTTGTTTTCTTCAGATGGACCATCAAAGTACTGATAAGAAGAATTAAATTTACCCGATGACATCAGAATGACTTCTGGAAAAAATATTAATCACTGAATATTTTATGATTTTTTTTTTATTTTTTTTTTATCCAGCCCCTTGTGGCCATCAGGTGTATTGCACTTTTCTGCACTTCCACAGAGGTCTAATTTTAGAGCCCCACTTGTGTCATCCATTTCTATATACAAACCTAACCACAGACAACGCTGTGATTGTGAAGTCTGGACTTTGGTGTGAAAGTTGTACACTATATATGCCTTTCATCCACCCCAACCACCTCTTGCATGTGATGCAGTTCATAAATTGACCATTCACTGAACATAATCCAACCAGCAATTATGCTGCAAATAAGCATAATTAGGAAAACAATTTAGTTGCAAAGGAAGATAATTCCCCAGAGATGGGGTTGAGGACAGTCATACAAAATGAGCTAGTGACTCTGAAATTAGTTGCAAGTGTTTGGTGTGTGTTACAGAAGCTGTTTGTGTTGATAATCCATCACTGAGTTACTCTCTGTTGCGTAGTCTCTTGCAAGCAAGGCGGCTTCACATGCTGCAGAGCTGTATAAATGCTTTACATGCTGCCCTCATAGACAGAGCTTTCCTGTATGAGCATTACAAAGAGCAAAATGAGTCACTCTCCCACAAAATAACCATTTGAAATTAAACTTATGAAAAAGAGTCTTCTCTATTTCAGTGGATTGGACTGAAATTGGTGCTGCTAGTATTGATATTCAGCCTCTTCCTATGTAATTGTAGTATCAAGAGGGAGCAGCTTGTGGCCAGATGTCATGGGAAGACACTATTTCCCATTTGTTATTCACACAAGGAATAGAAACTGCAGGAATTAGAGGTTAATTATGATAGAGAAAGTTTGGGAGGGGAAAGCGAGAGTGCGAGAGTGGGAGACAGACAAATGGAGGAGTGTGGCGGGGAAAGTTAATTTTCATCGCTGCTCTTACTGTGTTGTGCTGCAGCTGGTGATGAATGACAGACAGAGAGCTCTCAGCTGGAGGAGGATGGCTAATGGAATTGTACTGCATCAGCCCCGAGATTCACGAGGAGAGCACACTAGGTTACTATTATTCTTTCTAAATGCCATGCCTTGTTAGGGACATCCTGCTTCATGCAGAGTCTGCTGGAAAAATCCCTTCCAAAAAGATTTGGATTTCATATTGTCGGCGTTGACTCATATTGTTTTGATTCATTGTGAAATTAGCTGCAGAGAAGAGCGCATATCTAGTCTGAACCAGGACTCTGTTTCGGTTCCAGTGAAAATATGTTTCAAAATGTTGCTTCATCATTAAGTCATTAATGGTAGGTGAGCATCGCACTGTTGTCAACGCTACATTCTGCAGGTAGATCGTGGGCAGGTGGAAGAAAGGAGTGGAGAGGTGCGGTGTGTGTTGATTCAGTTTGAGGTGTAATGCTACACTGATGATGTTCAGCAGAGCGTGAGACCAGTCGAGATGAGAATGCCTTCATATATTGCTTTCTCCTGGCTGCCGGTATCCTTCAAGGTGTACGCTTGGCGCAAGAGTACCCTTCAACTGACCACGGTGCTTTCTCCGACATGGTTTAACGTCTTATTGATTCACTGTTGTACTTACTGTATTCACTGCCGGGATTATGCATGGCTAGGCTAAATCAGAGCTCGCACGCAAGGCGGATAGAGTCATCATATGTAGAAGCATTGATTCTTACCATTAGATTAGTCCCTCCCTTTGTCCTACATCCTACTTCTCCAGTTGAATGAGTTGTGGCCAGTGATAGGCAGATCATTACTCTGCACTGGGTGTGCCAAGTGAGCCGTGTTTTTACAGACAAGGACAGAAAAAGCAGAAAAAGAGACTTTCAGAAAGGCGAGTAGGAGAAAAGGAGGACGAAGACCTCGGTTTATCATAAATGCTAAACAGAGCCCAGTTTCTGGGTGTTTCGCTGTATGTCTCGGCATTTCCCCTCCCCCCACGCTGCACTATATTCTTCATTTTCCAGTCTGCAGCTCTAACTTCTTTAGAGCGTATTATGGTCCCTTGCCATCAGGAAAGCCCATTACTCCATCGACAAAGCTTTATCCATGAAGGTATAGCTTTACTTTTCCACTTTATGTGTGTGTGCGTGTGCGCGTGTCTACGATAATGTAATCAGAAACTCTACAGTCACGCAGGGTAATGTCTGGAAGAGCTTCACTTCTTGTTGCTGGAATAGAAGACAGAGATATAGGACCTATGGTAAGAAAAATTTGATGTTATGCCAGAAAAACTTCAATTGTAGGGATACTTGTTAAGCTGTCTGTTGTTTGACAATTTGGTGAAACCACGGATTACATTTAATGACGATATTTTTAAGTGGTTTCACTCTAATAATAATAAAATAAGTATAATAGTTATCATACATATTTAGTGACCTCTCTCTATGGAGAAGGTATTGTAAACAAATAAACTGGATACTGTGAACATCCATGGGTGCAGGTGCAGTGCAGCAGTGACGATGGACAGCGCAGATGTGAATTCACTGATTTCCTTTGCACCTGCATTAGGTGTCAAGAAAGGCAGCAGCTGTGTGTTGTGTTTGCTGGTTAGTCTGGTGTTTAATTGGACATCATACCAGTGGTGGCCAGGGTAGTGTAAATCCAGTTAAGCGGGGTTGTGCCATATTAAAGCATTGTCTGTAACTAGCCCGACGGTTACTCCTAAGAGTAACTACTTCCTGCATTTGTTACTGTCAATTACAACAAGCATTGCTGCAATATTGCAGATTAATTCTGCTTGGGGCAGTGTAGTAACTCATCAGCACACCCATCTGTATGTGCACCAATCATTGCTCATTGACATAAAGTGCTCTGTGAACTCGACACCAGAATTTAAATAATGTGAGTCCATCTTTAAAACTTCAATATACTACGAAATACAGAGATTTACTTAAAGCTTAACAAGCATTGTGTGAACTCCCTGAAAGTAACAGTTTTATTTCTTCTCTTCTCTTCTCTTCTCTTCTCTTCTCTTCTTCTCTACATGAAGCCAGATTGCCCTTCACTTGAGGTAATGAAGCCACTCTATCAAACACCTGTACTTCCACCCGCACGCCGCCCACCATAATAGGACAATAGGAGGCGGCTGTGGTTGAGCTACGCTGCACATCTTAAGGACAGCATTCGATCTCGCTGCATCTTTTGTCCTAAACTTGTTTACGCTGCAGCTCGCAGTCACTCATAACTAGCGCTGTGAAAAATACACTCATCACCCGTCACTGTGGACTGATGCTGATGCTCTGTTGCCCTCCATCTTCAGTCGTGTTGTATTGTTCTCCGCTGAATGACCTTGAGATTCTTCAGCTCCTCACATCTCAGTCAGGATGATGGGTCCTCTGGGGAGTCTCCGTCTCTCACTACCTCACCAAACAAGCTGGGCCATATGGACATGGCTCCATAGACCAACACTCTACCGCTGAGGAGCTTTATAGGCATAAATGACAGCAAGACAAATTCCTTTTTGGGGGCTGATAAAATCCATTTACTATACAGCCAAAGTGGCTTTTGCTCCAACTGTCTCCATGTCCCTCCAAATGTCTGTTTTCTTTTTTTTTTCTCCTCTCCAGAAGTGTGCTGAGTGGGGTCACGGCATTGGCAGTGGCAGCATCTGCCAGCAAGGAGAGGGGCCAAGGAGAGTGAGTGCCTCCTGTTTGTCTCCACCGTCTCCAATCCCCCAACCATATTCTTCCTGCTAATTAACCTGCTGACGTCTCCTTACTGTGTACATTTTGGGGGGAGGGGGGTGTGGGTGGGAGGAGGGTGTGCAGCAGGTTGGGGGTAATAAAGACAGCTCCAAACTGGTTACTTTAGTCCTGAAGCTTGAGAATTATTTGTTTTTTATCTGTCCACATCGATGCAGATTTACCTGTTTGCAACTGTTCTGCATTCTGGTTATACTTTACTGATGTCAGGTTTTTATTTTCGTGAGCACCAACACAACGAACCGCAAAGCATAATAATGAAACTGTCACACCGGTGAAGGTGATTCAGCTTATATCCAAACTCTCAGCTAACATTCTGAGCATGCGATCACATGTGACCAAGAAAGATGGAGGTAACATGGCAAAGATGGTAGACCCAGGGAGGGAGGTGCAAACCTGCCTGCTGACACACGCTGTGAGGTTAGAGATGCAGATGGCAAAACTGGCTGTGACTCCCCCGGCTTCAGGTTGCCAGGCTTGGAGCTGGGAAGTAGAAAATGTTACCACAGTCCAAGTGCTAGCCTCTTTAGCATAGAAGTTCAATTTCCTATCATTTTTGCCAGCGACCCATTAGCATCCATTCTGACTTTTCCACTTTGTGGTGAGAGCAAGCACTTTTGTTTATCCTTATGAAAATGAGTTCCTGAAGGTAATTGCATCCGTGTTGCATTCAGCATGTTGTTCATTAGGAGAAGGAGTTATAAATGGGAGCTCTCACAGCGTATGTTCACGTCAGGCTCTGCTGCTCCCTCTGCCACCATGGACGACATGCGCATCGCTCACTCCCTCGCAGGAGCAGACGAATATATAACTGTACCCTGCCAGCGGGAACAAAAATGGGAAAGTGGGGGATGGAAGGGGGTGGAGGAAGAATTGGGAAATAGCAGCGGCAGAGGCCACAGAGAGATATGATCAGAAAATGATGACTTTGAAAATAAAACAAAGGGAAAAGTTTTTTTTGTTTTTTGTTTTACTAGAGATGGGAAAAGCTGAAGAGGTGGAACAAGGAAAAGAAGAAGAAGGAGGTACAGTCTGGCAGATCAGGCAGACGGGCAGGAGAAGTTTCCAGCCCTCCACCCATCAGAGAGCTCGGCTGTTCAGATGTTTGGTTGGCGGTAAAGGCAGACAGACAGATTGCAGCCAATGATATGTGTTGGGAATCATCTCAGAGATGGGCTAATGACAGGAGGGGAGAAGCAGGCAGATGGCTCCCGTCAGGGAAATACGCTCGCAGTACTGTCCCGGTGGTCTGCACTGAGACTGCGTGAACATTTGGGATTGAAGGGAATAAGTAATGGTTAGTATGAAGGGAGAGACTGATCAGGGAAGGTGGAGACAGACTGTCCTCTGATAGACCTCCTGTTTGAAATAGAGGAAAAACACTGCGAGTCAAAGACGGTCGTACAGTGGCACCAGTCTGCATGTTAGTGAGACCCATAAACACAAAACTCTGTGAGTGGGGAAAACCTGATCGTACAAGTGAAAGAAACAACAAATTTAAAGTCATCAAGAGCACAGTGTCCTTTTTTGGCAAAGACAGGGGACATCGGTCAGTCTCAAGCTCCAATCCAAACAAGAGGTAGAGAGTATTTGCAAGAAACTAGTTTATTCAATGTGTTGTCAGACGTGTCTGACAGCAGATATATTTATGGCTGTTCCAAACCGCCACACTTGACTGTGAAGTGAAAAACTTTGTTTAAATAGGCGTAGCAGCCCACGCTGTTTTTTTTTAACAGTATCTCAAAGGCATTTTGTTGCACCTGATTGTGCACACACAAAGCCACAGATATATTTAATAGAAAGAAAGAAAAACTGACCTTGATAGAGAAGTTTGAATTCCAGCATTCGTCCTCACCTCCACAAACTTAGCCGGGCGGGCGCTGCGTGAAGCGGGCACACTTGGTCGATTGTGACTTTTAGAAAGTTACAGGAAGTCGTCCCCTGCTAGTCTGAAATGTGAAAAAGGTTTGGGGGGGAAGTGGTTTCAGATGCTCCGATCTCTGTACCAATCTTTCCACTGAATGCGCAGCGATAAAGTTAATGTGTATCCTCCACAAAACTCCCAGTGAGACATACGCCTGGTATCACTTAACAATCCCATACATGAGACTGTGGCTGAGGAAGGAGTGAAGAACAAGCCAGGAATCATCTGATAACTGTCAATGAATGAAAAACACACAGAAGAGAGAACAATAGTAGATATTATATTATACAATCAATCAATCATTAATTATTCTCAACACTTATGAACAACTATCTTGCTGCTTCAGGATTATATTTTTGCTCCATGAAAATAAAAAATAATCATATAAAACTGGCAGGTTTTTTTTAAGTGAGTCACAACGAGTATCTGTTCTACTATATTGTTCACAAATTGGAGTTTGTCATAAAATACTCATAACGATTAATTATATATCAGGTAACTTATGACATTGTTCAGTGCACAACATGTATTTTGTCTATAATATCTTCTTTCTGTGTGTGTGTGTATACATTTGCTAGTGTGGTGATTATATTTAACTTCAAATTGGTTAACCTGACTTATTTTTTCTTCATTTTAGTTTCTGAGTGTCTACAGTTCAGTTCCTGATTTTCAGCTGATATCTCTCTTCAACACATTTGGTATAAAAGGCAAACAAAGAAATAATTGTAGTACTGCCGTGCAAAGATAGGTTAGCAACACTGTATTTTTTTCCTCTTTCACTGGTTTTCTGGTCTTCTCTACTCGTCTGTCCTTCTCTTCCCAGCCTCTACATCATGTCATGTGATGAAGGGATGCAAGTGGCAGCGTCTGTCAACAACTCCTCAGTATTTGAGAACATGTCATCTCCTCGTGTGGGTCCACGTTCCCGTGAGAAGCAGCTAAACAGATCAAAATGGACTAATCTGGTTCCGCCTCCTCTTGTCTGCTCCGCTTGCTCTGACAATCTGAGTTGCCTCAGTAGCATGTTATCTGACTGTCCATGTCTGTGATGCTCGGCTCTGTGGAAGAGCTGCGGATGAGAGGGCTTCAGATCAGCTGTCAATATGGCAAGTAAACTGAAGGACCAGTAACAGATTGACAGTGACAACGTCTCATGGGCAGCTCAGATAAAATCCACCAATCACAGGCAGCGTCAATGCTGAAGCTGAATCTATTGTTTATTTACACTGTGAAAACAAGCGTTATATCACACAGGGCACGTCACCATGTCTGTGTCCTTCAGCTTGCCACTGTGACATGTACTTAAATATTCTTCAGTAAAAGCTGTATTTTTATATACTTTGGAATCAGTTGGTAATATCGTTATCTAATAATATCTGTCTTTTCTCATCTTTATGTTGACTCTAAATTTAAAATATTAAGTGTTTTTAGGCCACAGACAAGAAGTCTGCAGAGCAGGACAGAAAGGGTTAGATCATAGAGTGGCTAACACACTTTCATTACATTTAAAAATTTCTTGAGTGAGTCACTCCTAGTGGCCCTCTTACTACGTCCTGCCGGTTTGTGTGGGTGGATGACTCCGAGCGTGTCAGACGACTGATGCTTATGCATTTAGCCAACGCCATTGCGCCACAATGAGGGGAAGTACTTTCTAATGCAATAGGGAAATGGTCATTAGTTTAGCAGCTTCATCATCATTATGAGTCTTAAATAGGTCAGCGACTGACTTCAGGAGGGTGAAGAGGCTTCTGTGCGTAGGGAGGAGGCGGGAGATTTGGTCTTTGAGGCCATTAAAGTGCACAGTTTATGATTATTCATATCCAATCATGGAAAATGAACTTACCAATTAAACTTAGATCAGTTTAATAACAAGACATGCTTCTGAACTGAAGTGTTATTAAAAACAAAATCACCCATACTGTACAGCAGCTTGTGCTCCAGTGTCTATGGATTGCCGCCTGCTCACTGAGATGACAAAGGACCGTAACACAGCTACGATACGATAAAAGCCCATTTATATGCAACCATCATCCCATACCCCCACAAACTACTCCCCTCTGGCGATGCACAGTTGGGGATATGGTATGCTATGCTCCCCGAGACAGTAAAGGTACCCAGGGAACACACATAAATTTCATTCCACACACCAATCATGGCTTTATTTGACTCCACCTGTTTGATAATGCTCACACTGTGGCTTATTTTGTGATTTTCAAGGCTGAATAGGATTCTTTATGGCCTAAACAATAATAGAGACAAAATATGGATTAGATATAAATTCATCATACAGTGTGAATGAGTGTACGGAAATGTGCATATAAATATGTATTTTCCTCAGCCATGGGGATAAACAGGTCTGTATATTTAGAAAAATGTGCTTATTATTATTCAAGCATGAGATTCATCTCAGGGTGCTTCACCCTGATAGAAAGCACTGTTCTTTGATGTTCACAGTCAAGATAAAAGAGTCATTGTTTTTATGTTTGTGCCCATGAAAAAAAAACCTGTAATTCACTGTTTGCCAATTATGCATTGTTCTTATTTTTTGTACTGGTGGATGTTTAAGAGCTTTTTTAATACAAGGAATAAAAGTGGCAGAAGAAAGAAGGAGTCAGTTAAATCTTTGTTTTCTCTTGTTGAGTGTTCGAGTGAGTTCAAAAAAATATATATATCTCATATTCTGACTTCACTTGCTGCTTTCTGCATTTTGCAAGAAAGCAAAAGTGTAATACTCTGCAGCCATGACTTCCAGACACAGTCACATTTCCTGACTTTTTTGTTTTGTTGTTTTTTCTCCATGGGATATATTTTTCAATCAATCTCTGTCTTGTTTTTATGCTTTCAGTTGTCTTAAAATTCATAAACAATAAAAATACTTTTCATGTGATGAGTTTAACTGAGAACAATTGATAATTTTGCGTATAGAGGTACTGAAGAAAGCCATATGTTTATAGCTTTGCATACAAAAACAAAGACAGCTTCACGAGTAAGAAAGTGCAGAGGTTAATTCACTATTAATGTATTAAGCTATAAATACATATACCACACAGATGTGCTCTCTCACATACTGTATAGGTGTTCCACACTGGTATGTGCATGCACACAAATATTTGCTACATATAGTGTACATATACACACACACACACAGATAGGGAACGCTGACCTTGTGGTTTTATTTCCAAGGACGCTGCCATCGATCTTCCAGTGGACGCGGTCAGTGTGCAGGTGTATACTGGATTAGTCTGAAAGAGATGGGAAGGACAACGTCAAGCGAGAGTGTGTTGTGCATTTGTGTGTGCGTACAGTAAGTGCTTGTTGGTTCCTTCAAATGTCTTTGTCTCTGTTACAGAAGAGACTTTGTGAGCTCATTATATTCATGACACAGGAGAGCACACTTGAGGAACACAGACCTACTTCAGCATAAATTGCCTAATGAACATTAATATGCTGAAGTGTGATACTGCAGTATCTGCTTTTTGATATTAGTGTTGTCTTTTGGGCAACGAGAATCCCCTTTTGTTTGAGCAATGGGACGTTTCCTCATGTAATATGCAGCAGAACAGAATATTGAACAGCGGCATCACGACTGTCAAAGAGTGAACGGTAAACCGGTAAGCATTGATTACATATCATTTCTAGAAATGATTTATGACAGCAAACAGTTGCAGTGCAGGGCGGGGCGTTCCACTTCGATTTGTAAGCTCAAAGAATACAGTGCGCTGAGCGAGTGTCATTTTGCCCCTCTGTCTCTGGAGCTGTAACGTAGTGGCTCGGGGCGACCCCTTTGAAATATATCTCTGTGACAGTGCACACCTTCACCTCAGCTCAGATCTGCCTAAATGATTTTAGCTGTAGGTGAGAAATCCCAGCCTTTGATTTAGCAAGGGGCCACGCAAGTAGAGATTTCCCAGTGGAGGGCGAGTTCACAGATATATATCCAGAGAGGTAAATGTCTAGCTCATTTCCAATTATGGTTTAACGAGACGGATTGGGGTCAGAGCCAGAGAGCACGGCCACAGGAGCCAGCCATCAGACACACTTGTGGGAATGCCAGGGGGAGAAAGGGGGCACGAGGGGTGGCAGGGAGATTGGAAGTCCTAGCACGCCACCCTGAGTGAGAAGAATGATCTTCCCTCTGTCGCCCTCCCTTTTCTTTCATACGCACAGCCAGGGAGCCGTCGGAGGCAGGGGGCTGAGATGGTGCCAGCCGCCCATAAAGGCCCCAGTGATTCTGTGTGGACTGCTAACCTAGCAACCAGTGAGAGAAAGTGAAGCAGCCAGCTCCTTTCTCTGTGGTCCACTTTAAGACTGTGTTTCAGGAGAATATTGTCCCCTATGATAACTCCTCCAGCACAATACGTCATTTCAGAGGGGCTTGGCAAAATTGCTTTTAAGTCAGTTGCAAGTCAATGATATGGAGAGGGGGGAGGTGACAGCCTAGTTCAAACTGACAGCTCGGAGACTAACTGGGAGAGGTGTCACTGCCACTCTGTGTGAAAGCCTGGCTGTTGTCTCAGCTTGTTTGTTCACTTGGTCTTTTCAGTGTGGCTTCCTGTAGACAGGACAGGAAAAAAAAAACCTCATTCCCAACACAAATCCCTGTTTAAACATCTTGTACTTGGTAGTTTCTGATTTTACCTGGAAACAAACATCTATTTTTCTCTCAGCAGATGTAATCCCTGCGGTGGAGCTCTAATTGAGAAACACATAAAAGAATAAACACCCACAAGTTTAAAGGATTTATGAGATATTTGCAATAAAGTAAATCTAAACACACAACCATGTTCACACACTGACTGTGAGCATTGTATTGATATAAGTGCAAGCAGCTGTGTCACCGCACTTTTCTTTAACATGACTTTAAATCTGTCGCCTAACACACACACACCAACTGGATTTATGTCATGATATTGCACAGATATTGTTTGGTCGATATGATGCAGTAGCTGGACTTGCAGCAGCTGTTAATCTGGAAATCTCATTTTGCATATTATAGTAACTTTCTGATTCGATCCACGGGCCATATGGAGAGCGACTCCTGTATGTTTTTGTCAGATTTGCCTTTACTGTTTTGTTTTTTTTTCTTTCAGCCTGCCAAATGGAATGGAAAATTGAGAAGAAACAAAAATGCTTCGAGGAAAAAAAGATGAATCTTTGCAAAAGGTCAGAGCATTTGGTCCTCCGGGATACTGTTCAGGTTGTATGTGTCCAAATTATGAGTATGTGTGAGTAATTATGCATGTGTGTGAAGTAGTTTATGTGTGCACAAAGTGTGTTCTTCTTTAAGAGTGTGTGTGTCTTCAAGGGCTGCTGCTTGTATCAGTTTACGACAGCCCCAGAGCTAATGCGATTCAGAGCAGAGAATAAGGCTGTGCATTTTAACAGCTTGGCCAGTGGCGCACGGCGGCCAGCAAAGCACGGAGGAGCAACAGTAGCCGAGCTATATGTCTGTGCCAGATAGTCTACCAGGGCTGCTTAGTAAGGAAGTGCAGTTCCAGCCTGTCTCTCTGAGGACTGGGCCAGGCTGAGAGATGAGGAAACAATCTTAGAGGGAACAGAAAATCATTCACCTGTTTATATCTAGTAGCTCACAGGTTGCCTTCTGCTCCAATCTCCTTTGCCTTTCGTCCTCCCTCCGTTCCCATGCTTCCTCGCGAGCTCACCCATCTCTCCAGCTGTCAGTGTGTGTGTGTCCATGCGTGCATGCTCATAAATCTCTATGAAAGCTACTATCTGGAGTAAAACCATTTTATCCATCAGGGAGTAGAAACAATCCTGCTTGATGTACATGTGCACAACCTCAGACGTGCACGTACACACAAAAAGACACTCTGTGATAGATGCCTCACACACAGCGAAAAATCCTGTGATAGACAGTTAGGGTAATTAATATAGACATAGGGACAGATATTTTCAGACCGGACGCATCATATCAGGGCAGCAGAGAGGGAAGTCGTATATCATGTCTGGGCACTACGCTTATTTTGTCAGTCTAACGTTGGGTGCCGTTCTCGTCAAAAACCCACCCACTCAAAGCACACATTTTCAAAACATTCACAGGATAACGCAAGAATTTGTTGGGCCGACTGTGATCCTGTGATGTGTAGCGACAAATACTGTTACCTTCACGATAGTAGTGCAACAAATCATTCAGATCATTCTCTATTTGTACCGGAGGTAGAAGTGGTGGGAACAGAAGTAAACAGCATACATACTTTAACTTAAGGCGCACACTGAACATATAGCACGTCACATATCACACGTGCATATGTTCAGTCTGTGCTGACTCTGCGATGTTATTATCCCCATGAGAGCTGTTTACAGACAGGAAGCATTTCCCATCCCTCAACGGTAGTAATTTATATTTCCTATATCACACAGACTAAAAACAGTATGTTGTACTTAAGATTTTAAAAAAAGGGAGGCCCAGGGGTGCTAGTGCCCTATCTCCCTCTATTGGTTCTTGATTCATTTTTGTCAACCCTGAGGTATTTTGGAGATAGGGGTTGAACTATTCAATAACTCCTTCTCTGCAGAACTGTATTAACTTCATTACCTTATTGACCTTGTTAAAACCCTGGACAATACAAACTTACGAAGACTGGCATTGGAATTAAACACTATTAGCTCACCTTTGAAAGGAATATGTTCAAATATTGTACTTTAATAAGAGACCTGTAGATGCCTCATGACACTTGAATTGGATGTGCCCTCCTGAACTTCCTCAGACTTGCACTGAAAACCTGACTGAGTACAAATGTGACATAAGTACAACATTGCATCACATGGAAAAGCAAACTACAAGTGGAAAGTTGAATATAAGAAGAGTATATGTACAAGTACTCGCTGTTACTTTCAAACTCCAGCACCAGTACCAGTGTTGTTGCCAAACAGTCAACCAAGGTACTGTTTTTCTTTCTGTCACACAGTGGAGCAAACACCATATAAAAATAAACAAGAAAGGACATAGAACAAGATGGGAAAGTGTAAAAGAAGATTGTAGAATAAAAGACGGATTAAGTGCATCAGATCGGGAGAAGAAACAAGGGTACACTGCAGGCGAAGATGAAGAACAGAGAGGGGAAAGCCGGGACTACAGGATGGAGAAAATGCTTAGAACAAGGGATGAAGAGGGTTGTATTAGCAGCGTAGATTAGTGGAGCAGCAAAGGGGATTGTTGACAGCGTCTTTCATCACAGAAGAGGGTGGTGGCAGTGTGACGGGTCGCTCCCACTCAGGTCCTGACCCGTGTTATTACAGAGCAGCTCTCAGCACATCACCAGGCTAAATGAAGCCATTGTGCTGGATGGTGCACGGCCTGATGTAGTTCTAATGAAGACAAAGACGTGTGTCACATGCCAACCTGCGACTATTAACTACACACTCATATGAACACACACACCCATACACTCCGACCCAGGCAAGGTCACATCAGCATGCCGTAAACACCGTATTTGCCGTGTTCCCAGATGGATGCAAGGCATTAGATTCAGTAACCGTGCATTTATTTTCTAACAAAACTGTGGCATTATTTGTAAATGTAGCTGATGGAGCCTGACATTAGATTTTAAAAACAGGGATAGCAAAGTCGAGTAAAGAGCAAGACTGAACTGAATTTGCAAGTGAGCCGATGATTTATGGTGTAAAGGTATCAATAAAAACGTTATACATTGACACTGGTTGGGATCTCCCACAACGGAGCAGGAAAGTATTGCTAAGGAGAGGGATGTCTAAAATATTTTACCCAGCTGCTGTTGCACTACCCTCACAAGAGTGGGCTTAACTGAGTGGGAGCAGTATTATATTAGCAAGTTTCATATTCAAGTTGTGACTTTTTTTTCTAATTCAAACCTATACATTACCTTTCCTCCAGTGTTGTTTTTGTCAGCGATGACGATGACGAAGTAATTTCGCTGACGCCTGATTTTTCATGACGACAACGAGACGGTGACGAGCTAAACACGGCTCTTGGATGACTAAAACATGACGAGATGTGGTGGTCAACCGTTCAAAATGCAGGAAGTCAGGAATGCTGCTGCGTCACGCCCACCACCCGACATGCAACGCACATTGTGCACAACACACCTGCGGTCCGCTACAGAGGTCCACGTGCTTGTGTTATTTATTTATGCAAATTAACCCATATGCAAGCGGCTTTGTCACGAGCGAGATTTAGCAGCGACATTCTCGCTCATGACAATTCGTTACTTTTGGCATAATGGCGTGACGTCATGCCAGCCCATCAAACCTCTGCCCTTAGTCACTCGTCACATACACAGACACAACTGAGTTTATTAATTCATTGATGGACCATGGCAACATCAACAAAGGGGCTTTGTCCATCAATGGGAAAGTCTTGGCTAGAGCTATCAATCTGGTAAGGAATGTGGTTAATATGCAAAACTGTTAATGTTAACTGTAATATGAATTGCAACATTTAATACAACAACCTTGACTCCAATTTCCAGTACTTATTAATTTGTTAAAAGACTAATACTTTTTTCTCACACGTGGAAAAAATTACTAAAATGTGTCTAAAACTAATAAGCATTTTCGTCCAAAAGACTCAGACTAAAACTAAGATGGCTGCCAAAAACAACACTGCTTTCATCTAAAATGCCCAGTTGTTACTCCCTTGTTCCCCATGACCTTCTTTTTATTGAAGTACCAATAGACACCAGTAACTATTTTATGTGTAGCTGATAAATAAAATAAAATCACACTGTAAATTACAGGCTGTATTCTCAAGTGTTACCCAATATTACAAGGTCATTCTTATTGATACACAAACTCCACACCACGCTTCCTCACACACACACACACACACACACACACACACACATAGGCCAGAGATGTTTGAGAAAGGTCCAGTGGGTTTCTCTGGTCATGTTGACTCATCCTTGTGTGAAACGGAGACCAAACATTTGCTCTGCATGGCTTCAACTCCTCAGCACACCTGCTGCCTCTGACCCCCACCGCCATGACCGCCGCAATAACCGGCACATTCATTAGACTTCTGCTCATCGTGCCGAGGCATCTGGACTGTGGGAAAACTGAGCGGGGCAGGTGCAAAGTGGGTTGGCAAATGACAATACATTTAGACCTGTGAATGACTCCAGAGTCACTGAAGGGATCCAGTGTTTTGAGAGAAAGTTATTAATTTCTGTTCTGCTCCTGCTGTGAGGAGGAAATGTTTCACCATACACTCATTTGTTCAAATTATTTTTAAAATCCATCACATGGTTGGTTTACTATCAGAAAACTAATCTTTATTGTGAGCGATGGATCACACACACTTCATGATCCTGAGGTGCGACTTTTTAATGTTGCTTTTCAATAAATGATTTATTATTGTTTATCATTGTTTTATAGTATATACCATTGTTATACTGTCCATAATTTATATTTCTTGTACTCTTACTTATTGGTTCTATACCTTCAGTGTTAATTGTCAGTTGTGTGTGTGTTGTAGCTGCTGTAACAAAGTAATTTTGTTGTCAAGGATCAAGAAAATAATTCTCCCAATTCGAGTAAATAATAATGGAAAAGAAGTCTATCACTAGAAAGGACTCAGAGTACAAACACTCCACAGGGTTTAATGTATTAGTAGTGATGCAATCAGCTGAACACTGTTGCCGTCCTGTGGTGAAATAGTTACATTTTTTTAAGCAAAGGAATTTTCTGGGATATCTGGGTGTTTTTTTTACACAGCATCCCATCCTCTGATATTGCTCAAAATATAATAATTTCTTTTTATTGCACACCTGTCTCTCTCGGGGAAAAAATACAGTCATTGAGATCGGTTTCATATTTGTCTTGGCAGAAGTAAATATAAACAACAAGAAATTGTGCCCTTCATATTTTCTCAAAATATATGGATTAAATACATGATGATTATAGGCCTAGTTCAGGTTAAAATATTTCTGCAATTATTGATTGAATTCCTTTGAATTTGAAATCCTTTGAAGCATGGTCATTTTAGCATGTTGCCAAACATCAACATGTCGAAGCTGTCAGTATCATCATGTTGTAGTAACATGCTGACTTAAGCCTTTGGATGAAAACACTGTTGTTTCTGTGTACAGCCTCGCAGGACCACAAGTGTAGCAGAGGACTTCCTCTTCGCCGTGTGAGTACTGAAATCGTCCACATGTGCCTTTGTGTTTATCTGCGGTTCAAGTCGGATGTGTGTTGCTAAGTGATCCAGCCGTGATACAAGGGGGCTCAGTGAGGCTGTCAAACACCCTTTGCATGGTGGCAGTGCTCCCAGGTCAAACTGAGGGCATCTCCGCCTGTCATTTCTTCAGTACAGTGTGTGTGTTTCTGTGTGTGTAAGTAACCTAAGGTAGCGTTATCTGTGAAGCAATGGGACAAACCTTAGGGAAACAGTATCAACTGAACTGTTTCTCAAAGCAGGACTTAAGACAGATGCAGTCAGGAGAGGTGACCTCAGCCAGACCTGAGGCCTACAAACTAGACTTACTTCCCCCAACCAGAAAAAAAGATACAAAGGCTAAACATAAACAAAAAGTTGGGTTTTCTTACATTAACACTGTCATCAAATGTAGGCAGCACTTTGCTTGTGCCTGTGAGAATACTGTAGTGTAAACATATCACTTGTGTTAACTGTTCTCCTTTAATTACCATACAAAATATGATGTAGTAGTACAGTGGAGATAGTGTGACATGCAGAATTAACAGCAACATTTTTCTTCACTCGGTAGATATAAATGTTTAATCACGCTTCAGTGAGAGTTTTTTTTAAATAATGAATTGGGACTTTTTAGATCATAAAATCCAAGATGCTTACTTTAAAAGGGTGTTGTTCAATGCAAATTATTTATGAGAAAATTAAAGCTTGCTTCAAGGTGAAATGAGTTACCAAGTGTGCGCTCGCGCTATTTGCTACGGTCCAAAAATTACCACCTGAAGTCATAATATTAATTTCCTCCCATTATGCTCATTAAAACTGTTATTATGAGTGCATTTTATTCAAGTCAGGGAGACACAGAACAGGAGAGGGTCAGGCAGAACCACACAGACACATTTTGATCACATTATGGGACAGTACATTGACTTTCATTCATTTCCTGGAAACATAACCACAATTACCTTTACCCTAACTTCACACAAACCTGATCTTATTATAATTTGAAACCATATTTTCAGCTTAAAATAAAAAACAGCATCATGAAGACTTACCTTTTGTCTCTACCATACACTGTTTATAGAAATAAACACGAGGCCAAAAAAACAACAACATGCAATTCTCCCAATGGCCACTAAATGCTGGCTCCAAAAAACTCTGGCTCCAATTGACTTCAATTAAAAAATCCTCATTTTCATTCACGAAATATACAGTTTATTCTTAGTTATTCTAACATCATTAGCTAAAGTTAACTCTTCTTCTCGGTGATGTGGTGGTCCATCTGAAAATTTTTTAAAAAAATTATCATTGAGTAGATTTTAGGCTTAAAAAAAAAGAAACATTTAGGGGTGGGGTTAGTTTGATTGACAGGTCTTCTCTCCAACAAGAGGATTGTTGAAGTCATGTTTCATGCACATTGGACAGTGTCCTTGGGTTCAAGAATCAGACTCCCCTCCTCACTCCTCCCTTCATATCCTTCATATCCAAATATGGTCACTTCTGGCTTCAAAACCAACGGGTGACATCACGTTAGCTTTGTCCATTCTATATACAGTCTACGGTCCCCATGGTTTGATTGTGTAAACAGAAATATAATTTGAAAACATACATAATCAACACTCACACACACACACACACACACACACACACACACACACACACAGACACACACACACAATTTGTCTTTTGCAGTTCTCCAAGCCAACTGTGTGTGTCACAGTCACGACGGTGACTTTTTTATTATCTGGGTGCATGTTTATGTGTTCCTAAAAAATACTAATCTTGTTATTTCTCCCCCACAGAAAGCACATTTCTTCATCTCCTTGGAGATATTGCTCTGATTTTTTTTTTTTAAATGAGACATGGGGAGCCCCTCCGCTCTGCTGACACTTATTTTTGCTGACCTAGACTCCCCCGTCTCCTCATTTGCCTAAAACAGATGTAGTGATGCAAAAGTTGTAGCAGCCGAGTACCTGGCTCACTGACATCTTATGTTAGTTATGTACCTGAGGCCCAAATCATGCACTCATCAACTGCTCCTCAGCATCAGTGTGTAGCCTGATTACACTATGAGCCTGCCTGCTTGTATATTCATACTGTCACTCTGACAGTATAAGCACGCTGGTCCACGAGCAGAGTTTTAAAAAGTTTGCAGCATTGGCTGAAGCGTTTCACACTTTCTGGCAACCAGCTGCCACTCTCCAGAAGACAACAACTTCTTTGCAGACCACAGCTTCTCTCTCTATTTTTTTAAGGACACAGAAGGATAGATGAATGAATGGATGAATGGATGGATGTGTAGATGGGGGGATAAACAAGCGGGAGGCTGTTTGGCTGCAGCAGATGGAGGAGCAGCAGGTGTCGGGGTGGGGAGGGACTGAGGTTCCCATCGTCAGCGTTCCACTATGATGCTCCTTGACAGCATGGGGAATGGATGTGTGGGAGAATATACTCTCTCCCCATTAGCACATCTTCAGCCTGAAACCGCCTCCACTCCTGGCTCCCCTCACTCTTCTGCTTCCATCCCAGGCGAAGGACATGGAAACAGGTGGGGACAGTGCTCCTCTCTCAGAGAACCATGTTGTGGAAGTGATGGATGGGTAGTTGAACTGGTGATGTGTCACAAGGGTCACGGACTGTGCCAGCGTTTGCGTTGTTTATCATCTGATCACACCAGGTCGCATAAAGTGAGAGGTATGAAACTGATTTGATGTTTTTGACACTCAGATGGTTGCTTTGGATTTGTTTTCATTCGGATTTTGTCTGCTGGATGAAACTCAATGAAAGAAGTTCAGCACGATTGTGAAAAACTAGTGTTCAGCTGATGATAAATTCATCCACAGGCAAGAAGGCCTTGAAACACTATAAAATCAACTATATCAAAACCATGCCAAAAAAATAGATTGCCCAAGTGTGTCCAAAAATGATAACTGATCTGCGTTAATCTTTTTCAGGAAATCACAGGTAAAGCCAGCGCAGAGAGGCGGAGGGAACCTGCTTCAAATGAGGATGGGAACTATTACTCTGAGGGACTAATACACACCCAGGCCCTGTTCACACTTGGTTGGTTTAATGCGTCTCGGGCGGTCGCAGCACAAGTGGACAGTGCTAAAGTCTTAGGCAGGACGATTTGGAGACGCATGCTAAATACAGGTGTGAACACATACACACCTCGGCTGAAGTCTGAACACACTGATGTCTCAGCAAGACACACACAACACATGCATACACACTGGTTTCCATGGTAAAAATCCCAGCTGATGATGAACAGCATGTTGTGCAGCACATTAGTGGAGACAAACAAATAAGCAGCATGTGTGACTACCGATAACACACATCCATTAGTTTGGTGTGTTTGTGTGTATTGATGTATTTTGCATATGAGGCGGCAATTGTCTTTCATTAATCCCAAACTATTTCAGTTTAATTAACTCATCAACAGACATGAGTCATGCTGCCTCAGTGATGTCTTCCATTCAAACACTTTGACTTTCCTCCAAAAAAACATGGAAAATGACACATTATTTTAAACTGTGTAATTTTCATGGTGGTATAAATGTAACTTTCTGAATCATATGGACTCACGAGAAGAAAAAAAAAAAATACACCTGACGTCAGGATGACTCTCTGCATGCTTTCTCACTGCCTCAAAGCAAAGGATTTACTTTCCTATTTTATCATGTCTGCGAGGCACTTTCAGAGGAATGCCTGAAGTTTTTCTTCTGTTTGATACTGAATGACTCTTTTTTCTTTTTTAACTGTGTCACGCCAACATATTTCAGCCAAAACTTCAGATCTTTGGCTGCAAAATGATCAGACATTACTAGATCCCGCATCACAACTGGGAAGGATACACTGGTGTGTATTGCATGTGTTCTGGTATATATATTACATATATATATTATTGCAAATTATTCAAAGCAGGAAAGGAGGGAAACACTTGAGTAACAGCTGCCGTCTTAATCAACTTCAGGGATTGATAAAATTAGAGGTGTGACTTAATTTATGCAATCATGTCAGAGAACCTGTATGAAAAAAACCTAATAAATATTCTTCTAAGGTGTAACAAGAATGATTTGTTAGTTTCTGAAATCTTTCTCTCTTTCTCTCAATTTTCTTGCCTTCTCTGAAATATTCCAGTGTTTGCATTCATATCTCATACTATATTCATAAGATATTACTGAACCAAAGCATGAGATCCAAATGAATGGACGATTTATTCAATATTCAGTGAGACCAGGCATCATTAATGAAAATTACCATTCTAATTGATGAATGACTATCTTTCTGTAATGAAATTATGGGGTGAAAAGCTAAAGAGTTATTTTAGGAGAGGAGGATAAGGTGCTTTTGTCGTAATGCCCTTTTTTATCATAAAAGATAATAGGCAAGCTCTAATTGGAGTGTTGATGAGGACACTACAATAGGTTCTCCCTCGAGAAGGGATTTCTGGGGGTCTATCGTTTAAAGATAGGCCCACCATTTCACACAGCTTTTAATTGAAATCCTGCGGAAAAAAATAGAAAGAAAAACTTAATAGCTTTCGCCTGAGCACTCAACCAATCACAGAGATAGTGGCACCCATTGACTTGGGTAATTATTTCAGAGTTTAACTCTTGTGTGCAGTGAGAGATTGTGCTTGTTCTTCACTAAGGAGCTACTGCTAAGTAGCAGAATATGTCATGTTTGGAGGTTTGCGGCAGGAGGCGGTGCCGGGGGGAATTATTTTTAATGAATGCTAATTTGTGTTGATATTTGAGCTGATTTGATTGGAGGGTTTCCACCAAGCTGGGACCAGACAATATTAGGAATGTGCACGAGGAGGCTAGCTCTCCTCCGACAGGGTTTCACTAAGATGGATGACAGTGATCTATGTCTGGATGTGTAATTTAATCATAGGTCTTCTCTAGCTGAGGGAGTACAGTATAACCATTATGAGGATATTAATGTATGCAGATTATTGGCTGGATGTCGGCAGCTGGTTGCTTTGACTAAAGCAGCATGGGCTTCAGGGCTGGGGCCATTTAAACTATTGTAGCCCACTGTAATGTGTGAGCTTTAAGGGACTGTGTCACTGACTGACAGGTGAAGTGGGGGCGGATGGGTGCTATTACTGCATTCTGACAGTACCTGACTGTACCATACAGTTCACACCAATTACATCAAGGAGGCAGAAAGCAACACCACCTGCACCATCTGAATGTGTCTGCATCACCAGTTCAATTTTAGCTGCTGTTAAATGGAGCCAAGAAAAGTCACAATTCAACTGTGAAATTATATATAACTAAATAAAAATCATCCGTGGTTCATGTTTCTTGTTTGAAGACTGTGATGAGAGCATGTTTACCTCTGAAACTTGAAGACCTGGATGATAATTATGTGATTCATAGTTGATGATTCTGTTCAACCTTTGGCTGGATTGTCAAAGATTTTCTACAGATATTCACGGTCCCTGTTTGAGAGCTTCAGCAGGTCTTCATTTCTTAACTAGGGCCAGCAACAAATTTTGCTTATGCGGTAAAAAGAAATCAATCTTTTATTTACCAGGTGGGTTGTTCTGTGTTTGCAGACAGTAATTTCTGAGGACTTTGGTGATCCCCTGATTTTTCTCCTCACACCACTTTTATATTAACACGTGTGGGTTTGACTAAAATGTCAACTTTCAGATGGATCGCTGTGTAATTTGCTTCACACTACCCTGCCCTCTCTGGATAACATGTAATAACTTTGGTGTTACCTTGACTTGTTGTCTGAGGTCTCAAAATACTGTTCCTAAAAAACTAATGACAATTTAATCACCCTCAGCCAAGAGCATCAGCTTGTGTTGAACCGTGGTGAGGACTTTAGGGCAGACATCAACAAAGACAAAGACAGTTAAACTAACAATGATAAATCAAACTTACCCATAGACTGTGTATAGAATGGACAAAGCTTTTTAGGAGCCAGAGTTGACTATATTTGGTCATCATTTTTTTTTTCTGAAGGACCACCAGATCACTGGTATGAAGTATTAACTTTAGCTAATGACATCAGAATGACTAGTGGGGAAAAAAGTATTTTATAATTGGAAATGATGATTTTTGAATTGTAGTCAACTGGAACCAGAGTGTTTTGGATCCAGCATCCAGTGGCTGTCATTAGTACTGCACTTTATTGGACTTTTGCATTGACCTAATTTTTGAGTCCCGGTGGATTTGTCCAGTTTTATACAGCAGCACAAACAGGAAGTTTATTCCCAACAGTATTATGCTTCGAACTGAGCCTGTATGGACTCTTTTACATTTACTAATATAACTCAGCTCCACCATGTATTTTACTGTGGCTGTGATAACATGTATATTCTTCACATCTCCTTCCCACATACCACAACACCTGATCAATGTATGTTGTTGATGCATGTTTTTTGGGTCATTTGAAAATCAGTGGATGGGGTGTTCAGGCATTTTTATTCTTTTATTTTTTATTTATTTAAAGGTCTCCTGCATCTCCAGTGTAAATGACACCTCTGGCCTGAGCTGAACTAAACTAAAAGGATGCAGTGGTTCAAATTGCTAATATGTGCATGTTAGCATTCATGTTTCATCTTGAAAGACATCCTCAAAGAACTGCTAACTGCTGTGAGTGCAGACTTCAAGTCCTGCTTCTAAACTGTATTTCATCCCACTCTCTAATCCAACCGATAAACGGTACTTAGTTTAAATTTGTTTTCTACTTTCATCTACTAAAAGGCACTTGGAGTGGCAATTAGTGTTCAAAACCTGGAGCTAATACCACCTGAACGTGACAACTCTTCAATTGCGCTCTGTATAATGAAGACAACAAGGTTCCTTAAAAGAGATGTAATAACAATCACATTTTTTTTGCAATTCATCTTTACTTTCACTTGAAACAGCCACTCCCCTCCCCCACCACCACCATCCCCCACCCTGCTCATTCTCACTCATTACTTATTAGAAGAACAATCACAGTTATATTTAGCCTGCGGTTGAGAATATTCTCGGGGAATGTCATTCTCCAGTGAATTTGATGAGAACCTTAATATAGGACAGTAGGTGAAGGCTATTCATTTCTAACTCAGCTGAGTCTTTACAGCCTCTGAAGGCTAACAGGCTGGGAGAAGTACTGAGATAATAGAAAAAGGTAGAGGCTGACAGAATGTGTTTTTAGTTCAGCAACTCCCTGCAGTGTGAGGGTCTAAAATACAATACATCAAACAGAAGACAGAACAAAACTAAATTTTCTTTTTAATCTCCAGAGGCTGCCAACAACATTGAATTAGTATGAAATAATAAAAAAGGTGTGCTCGTCTATTTTACTGTAAAGGTATTATGGTGTGTTTTAAAACAGCACCGTAATGTTCTGCAGGAGGCGTTCAAATAGAAAAGGGGACACTGAAATGTCAAATTCTTATTTTAATCTTCTTTCCATTTCCACATTTTCAACTCCTGGGAATACCAGCGCAGAGCTCAACTCTCCGTCATCCCATCACACTGCTCTTTCCCTCCCTCTCTCTGCAGTTTCATCCCATTTTCACTTCCCCTTCTTTTCTAATCACAGGATGTGCGTTGTGTTTGTGTTTCACTGACAGAGATTGTGTGGCTGTGGGTTTTTTAAAGAGCAGGTGATCCCTGTGGGTAACTCCCTGTCTCCATGCCTGGAAATGAGGCTGCTGTTTCGCCTTCCAGCCAATACAGAGGGTCAAGCACACACACACAGAAAAATATACATACACATACATTAAAAGGGAATCTGTTTCACAGAAACCAATTTAAATGAGATGTATCTCATAGTGCTCCTCATGGATGAAAATATACCCACTACAAACACAAACAACTTAAATGATGAGGAATTGGAGGTAAAGCACATCACTAGTCACACAAAATATACAAATGCAGGAATAAAATGTAAAGCCTGTTACATATGCATGAGGACATGTGCGCAGCCTGAGATGATGGGATGTGTCTCAGTATTAACTCAGATAGTTCAGGTTTTATTTGCCTAGAGGCAGAGATTTGTGCCATCACCCCTGCTCAATAGAGGTGAATGACATTTTATTTGTGGTGTTCACAAGACTGAAGAAATACACTGAAATATTCAGCAGCTACATCACTTTCCAGAAATTGTCACTGTTGCTCCGGATAATGTCCAGACTGCACTGTGAATAGCTGTCATTAAAAATAAATAGTAATAATAAATTCCTATATGAAAAAAAGCTTTGTTTTTTAATAAACTGATCTTTTAATCAATTATCACCCTGATGCATTCAATATTTCAGGTCAGTATTTAGTGTGTATTTACCATTTTTATTGTGAATGTCAAAATCTACATCTTTCAAAGGTTTTTCTTGTAGTTAGTTTGGAGCAGCAGTCATCATCTGTGTTACAGATGCACAAGGACCAAAAGGACACTGGGGAGAGGCTGGACTTTCAAATATGATTATTGTTTTAATCTTAGTTATAATAATATCTTAAAAATAATGTTGTTTATTATTCTTATACAATTTCCCCTTGAAGACCAATAAAGTATTTCTGATTTTGATTCTGATTATTCTTACAAATGTATAAAATTAATAGTATTTTTACCTCCGCCAAGGAGCTTATGTTTTTGCCGGCGTTTATCTGTTTGTCTGTCTGTCTGTCAGTCTGTGTTCAAGATAACTCAAAAACTTATGGACGAATTTTGATGACATTTTCAGGATATGTTGGAAGTGGAAAAAGGAAGAACTGATTTCATTTTGGGGGTGATCCGCAACACCGTCTGGATCCAGGAATTTTTTTAAGGATTCTCATGTGGATGTGGAAAGTATCAATTGGCCTTAACAGTGCTTGGCGGAGGTCTGTGCTCTCAGAGTGCTTTTCTAGTATTAGTCTGTATCAGTGTGAGCCACAGACTGCATATAGAAATGGATGAAACAAGAAAGGCTCAAAAATTAGGCCAATGCAGAATTGCAAAAAATTGCAATACTCCCCACAGCCACTAGATGCTGGCTCAAAAAAAATAAATCTGTCTCCAAATGACTTCAATTCAAAAATTGTCATTTTCAACCATTAAATACTCAGTCAGTAAATTTTTTGTACAAGTCATTCTGATGTCATTAACTTAAGTCAACTCTTCTCATCAGTGATGTGATGATCCATCTGGAAAACAATATATAATTAATTAGCTATTAGGCTTCAAAAAGAGGAAGATTTAGGGGCTTGATTATTTTGATCGACAGCTCTTTTCTCTAAAGTGATCAGCCCTGAACTGGAGTCTCACAGACAATGGGCAGCATCCTCCGGTTCAGTGGTTACACACTCCTCACTCCTCCCTTCATATCCAAATATGGTCACTTTTGGTTCTAAACAACCAACATGGCGACATTCAAATTCCAAACTCCTGGCTTCAAATGCAAATCTACAAAACAATGGGTGATGCCACGTCTACTTCCTGTAGCCTACTCCCTCCAGTAGTGATCGAGGCTTTTGTTTAGCTCAGCTACAGAAGGTATCAGCTCTGTATTGGAAGCAGGCTGGTACTAAAGGCACAACTTAACTTTTAATTTCCTCTGTTCACTGAGTATAATTGGTCCTGTTTTAGTACAAAGCTTTGTTTAAAGGCTTCACATGGGATCAACAAGCAAAGGGATCAAAATGTTAAAGTTACTGCATTTTAGTCTCAACCCTTCAACAAAAACACTTCATTTCTCAACAGGGCTTTTATTGTGAAACATTTGCACACACACACTTTCTGCTACAACAGCCACTTAACTACTTACCACCATTAGCATGCGTTTTTTTTCCTCCTCACGTGTCCTGAATTCATGATTTTCTGCCTGATGTGGCCTGCAGGTCAATAGGTCTTTTCATACATGTGTGCCAGTCTGCCTACTGTCCAGACTGGTTGTGAGCTACTCTTTCTCTGAAGAGGCCAATTAGACCTTGATGTGTCTGTGCTCTGTGTTTAGCTTCACTCTGCACTGTTTGTATTTGTCGTCTCTCCTCGGGCTTCTTCACAGTCAGTTTGTGAATGCAGCGTCCAATTGTTTATCTGCTTTTGACTGAAGGTAGGAATTTGTCTTTCCCCACCACATTCTGCCTGTCAGGGGGTTGTTGTCTCAACTGGGCCGCTTGCCTAAGACAGACAAAACACAATAATTCTCGCAGAGGAAGCACAGTCCTCGCCAAACACACTTGGACAGTCCAGTTGTCCTGCTTCCCTTCCTGGTAGCAAGAAGGAAAAACTGTGATTTTGTGACATTTTGAAGGAACAATAACACGGATTTTCTTTCAAATGAACAAGAACAAGAGTTATATTTATTTGCACTGTATATGTAAGTCTTTAAAATACTTAACGCTCCTCCTTCCGATGCTTTTCTTTACCCTTGTGTACTCTCTGACCACACTTTGGACCCTGACTACACACTTTGACTCATCCCTTAATGCAAAAAGCCATTATGTGAGTGTATCGATCATGCTAATGAGGCAAAAGAGCAACGTAAGGGAGCGGACATGGAGGTCAAGCAATGACACAATTGACAGATATGTGACAAGGACAGAAGGGAATGTGATGTGTGCTTGTGTGTGCACTTGTGTGTGTGTGTAACACATGCTTGCCTGTGTTAAAGCGGGTATCTTGGAGATAAAACACACAGTGATTGGTGAGATAAGCCAAATGCTGTGCAAATATGCGTCCGCACATACACAATCAGTTTCCAGGCCAATTCTTGGAAACGAATGTGACTTTTTATTTAAGATTCCTCGTTCTGAGACAGCAGTCAGCAGATGATATGTGATGGTTGATGGGTGATGAATGCTGTCACCTTGTGGTGTCCCTGCTGGGATGGAGGGGAGGGC
>OOFC01050186.1:54514-71111 GCA_900323345.1 Pseudochromis fuscus | reverse complement strand
TTTTTTTTTTTTTTTCTCTTGCATTTTTTTTAATTTTTTTTTTTTTTTTTTAATGATTGGCTAGACTAAATACCCGTGCAGAGCTACACTCTCAATAGATAGCGAAACCAAAGGCCAGGACCCTGCAAGAGTCAGATCATGGTCCCATGGGATGTTTGCTAAAGATGATGTGACACGCCTAAAGAGCAGAGCTCCACCAGGGGCCCCGAGGGTTGTTTGCGCTCGGCAGCAGCAGCAGCAGCAGCCAAAAGTATCCTCTCTGTTCAAATTAAGCCTTGCCAAGGGTCAAGTGAAATCAATATGTTAATCCATAAATTGTCCCGTGTGATAATTACTAAGAGGAACAGTAATTACAAAAGACATTAATTTACTTCTTAGATTTTGTGCCAGGGGAGAGTTTCACCGGGGCTTGATTCATCTGGAGGCAAACAATTCACAGAGGAAGCGTCCTTTTTTTTTTTTTTTTAAAGCAGTGGTCGATTCTTAGAAGAAACAGTAGGTGCACACAAGCTCTCAGCCGAAGTGCTTTTGGATATGCTGAAGGAGTGTTTGAAGGTTTGTGAACCCCTGTGTAGTCAGCTCCAGGGTTCTTACATTGGTCAGAGATGACAAAGCTTGCACAAAACACACACTTTTGTTCCCTCTGACAATGTCTCCTGGATATTAGCATAATAACAATATATAAAAAAAAGATCTATATGGGCTGTTGAGGGATAAAACCTCAGTGTCCTCAGCTAAAGACACATGGAGCGCCATACAAACGCCACACTGCTTTAATAGGGCGACAACCTGTATACATTTTGATCTTTTTCTTCCCGACCACTTTGAGGCATGGCACAAACATTGTACAGGCATTCTTTTCTAAACCCCAGGTTGCAGCTGGTCTGCCACTCACTGTGCACTGCCAAGTGCAAGAAATGGGTTTCTTTTATCAGGATGGAGCAAATCTGGGCTAATGTGTCTGGTAGAGAGTGTCCCAGGGAGCCTCGCTCTCCCATTCTTTGGCCATTCTTTCCACTTTTCTCCTCTCCTGCAAGTGGGATAATTGCAGTTTAATTGGGTGACAAGAAATGAAAACTGTGTCCACATTATCTAGGATTATCTCTTTTTCCTCCAGCCTGCCATCAATTCAAAGAAGCCCATTTATCAGCACAGGGAAGCTGATGCTTGGTCAGCGGAGGAGAAGCTTTGAGCACCAGTTAGCAAAATGAAGAGAGAAGGGCCCCGGGAGCAGTGGGAGGGGGCCTGACAGCTAAGAAAAATGCTCTTTGTATCTTATCGTAACCATACATTCATCTTCAAGATGCATATCATTTTAGCTTTCCAAATCAATACAAATACAATAATATTATTCTAGAGACGGATTTCTTCCAAAAGAGGAAAAAAATAAAAAGGAAATAACTGTATCAGTTCTGCCAGCCTCACTTCTCCGACTTAAATTCATCAGCAGCTTTAAATGCTTAAGTTTAATTATCCAGAAACATTTAACAAAACCTACAACACCTCACGTCACTTTAGCAACCCAGACAAAAAGTGCTAATGAATACCAATAAGTCTCCCGGCATTGTGGAAAGGATGTGCTTCATAGCCGGCTCCATTCATTTCATCAGTATTCTTAAATTCTGCACAGCAAGGTTATAAACATTGAGTCATACTCAGGCCAGCCGTAGCTCACCTTCCTTTTTGTTTGAGCTGTACTCAACCTTAAAAGCTTCTTTCAGGATGCATGAATGCACCGCATTTTCTCTCTGAGAACTTTGCTCTGATAGCCGGAGAAAGGAAGGTTGTTTAGAGAAGGAAGGAGAGACAATGAGGGAAAAATGAAAGCTTTCAGATTCTATTATGAACGTCGCGATGTATTCTCCAGAGCTGTTTATACTGTACATTTTCTTTACAATAATTCCCCTTTTTTGCCTCGATGTGAAGTCGCTCAAGTACAATTCTAAATGGGGGTTATGGTAATACAGTATTTGCTAGAAAGATGACGGAGAGGCATTCAGGAGGAGGATCAGGGTAAAAAGAGCAGATCAGAAAACAACATCATTAATACTTTGTGAGCCTCTGCACAGAAGTAGATGGAATAAATGAGACCTTGCCAATGCACTACATAGGAAGCTATTCAGTCTCAGGTGTATTGTGTACACATTTAAGATGGTCTGATCATTTAGTGGAGAGAGCGGGCTTTGTGTAGCACTAAAGCATGAAAATCTGCTGTACAATGACCAAGGTGGAGTGCCTTTCACTCTGAAAGCAACAGGGGACCTTCTCTCAGTACAATACGTTTGAAGGTTACAGGACATCTTGTCTGTTCTTTAGAGTGTGTGCACATGTGTCTGTATGTATCTGAGTGTACATACATGGCTATATGTGTGTGGGTGTATGCATGCATTGCACATGGGGGGGTTGGACAGCATGATAAAAACAGTGGTAAGAATGAATACTGGTATAAAGTCGGGTTATATTTGACATTTATGATGATTTTCCAGATGTTCACTTTCTATACAGGTTCTAGTCGATAAATTCAAAAAATGGCTTTTAACATTGCCTTGAACTTAGTTTCTACTAGGCTTATACAGGTGTTTCTTTCCTTTCTTTGACTGATCCCTATACTTGCGTGCATATGATTTGCAATGTACAATTCATGCTACATTATGAATTGCAATCAAAGAAACTTTATTGTTTTGGCCTTAAATCTGAGAAACAATGAGATCAAGTTACCTGAGAGATACTAGGAGGTGAAATGAGAGTGTGTTTTGCTGATTCAGGTAGTCAGACACAATCAAATATGCGATACGATACGATACGATACGATACGATACGATACGATAAAACACTATTAATCCCAAAGGAAATTGTTGTAGCATACAATGGGAAAAAGAAAAATTATTACCGTATTTTCCAGACTATTGAGCACACCTGTCTATAAGCCGCTATTGAATTTATTCGAACAGTTTCATGTGGTCCACTCTGATCGGGTTTGATGTGACGACGCTAAATGTATCGGCGGCACGGAGCTTGCTAGCTTGTAAAAAGCTAACGAGCTTCGTGCCACCGATACATGAGCCACACTGGTGTTTAAGCCGCAGGGTTCAAAGCGTCGGAAAAAAGTAGTGGCTTATAGTCTGGAAAATACGGTAATTCTTAATTATGTTGTGTCAGCTGCAATGGCGACAACTTGTCTGTTAACTTCTTCCAGACTGATGCAGGTGTTTGTATTTGACAAATCCCTATAAGTACTGTGCTTGTGATTTCCAATGCACACATCATTCTATATATTATGTATAATTTTGCCATTACAATACAGCCAGTCAGACTAAATGAAATATATTCATTGCTTATTCTATTGTGGCCAACTGAAAAAATAGTGTAACTTTTATGATTACCTCCCCTAATGTTTTGATAAATAATAAAAACCTTTTCATTGCCGTAACAACTGGCTGATGGTAGCAGTAATACTGATAGCCGCTTCAGAATCACAGCAAGTCAGGAATATGGCTGTGGTGAATGGCTGACGGCTGCCACATTCATCCAGGCGGTGTTAATCATTTTTACGCGGGGCAGCAATATAAAATTGCTAAAGGAGAATTGCTTCAGCCTGGTCAGTGCAGGGAGCAGTTTGTCTAATCAGAGTGCAAATAAGGTTTGATCACTGTCCAGCGTAATCTGGCCCACAAGCAGCATTTACAGCACTAAATCAGGCGTCGGGGAAGCTGCAGGTGCTGCCTCACAGACAGGCCTCCCCCTGGGGGCCCTGTGCTGGGGAATAAACAGCAAATAAATGGCAGTGCTGGGAGAGCGATGAGCTGATTAACTCACTGCAGGGCAGTTTCTCATTATCCCCTTAACCCAGACGGAGACCTACCCAATCTTACACCCTGTCTCACTTACAGTAGGGCACTGTTCTGCGCCAACCAGCCTGACATTGTCTGGGTTACACTTTCAGAGAGATAGAGCTTGTGGATGATATATAAAAAAAAAAAAAAACAGCGAGCATATGTATGTATGTGTGTGTGGTGTGTGGTCCATCTCTGGGGAGACTGCTAATGTGTCAGCTCCATGGCTCATTTCTTTCAATTACAGTGGCTGGACTAGGAGAGCCCACCAGCGGTCCACTGACAGCTCCATATGGGTCCCATCACCGCTTATCACAGGGCCACTCGTGGATAATTCATTTACCCTTCATTGAATATGATATATTACCATCAACAAAAGCAATTATATATCACACAATTCACACATTGTTAATTAAGAGCAGGTTATCATGACAGTCATTTTAGATGCAAAATTATTCTATTCAACAAGAAGTCGTATTATTTATCTGAGCCAGAGAAAAACCTTTTTATAATTTATCACAAAAGATGAAAATGAAAAGAATAATGTTCATTGTGACATTTTGAAACAATAGCTTTCCAATATAAAGTTTACTTTAAATAAGTCAAAACTTGCTAAATAAAGGAGCTACATTCAAAATAAGAGAAAGTCACTTCTGATTGTTTCTGGCACTCAAGAGAAAAACGTGAATTTTCCTTTTGTAAAATGTTGATTTAGCATGTCACCTGAATATAAAGCATCGTCAGACATACTTTGAAATGAGCTGCACTGTTTTCCATTGTGTCTCCCCTTGTGGTTTCAAAGCAAATTAATTAACATGATACAGAAATAGGTAGAATGCAAATGTTGGAGCCCTCACTTTATGCCTGGGTATCCTTTTGTTCCCCTTTATTGTACCAAATTATTTAATTGGGTCTCTCTGATTGTGCGCAGACACAGGAAGGAACACAGGCCATTGTTAGCTCCCATACAAGCCACAATACGGTATCAAATTCAATTCCCATCAAAACGGCAGGCTGCTGTAGAGCTCACAGTGGCCCTGGAGATTAATGAAGATCTGCATCAAGGCAAAGCGCTGGTCTGAGATGGGAGATTTCTCCCAAATAAAAGACCCCTTCACCAAGAACAAAAGGGGCCCTGAAAAGCAACGGGATGTTCGGAGAGGATGAAATAATTCAAAACAAAGACATGAGTTTGGGGTGGGGAGGGGGCAAAGCTCTGAAATAAACCACTTTCTTTCTTTTCATTTCACTTGATTTAGTCAACAAGTTGAAACAATCGGAGCGATCATGATGTTTCTGTAGAGGACGGAGCAAATACAAATAATAACATTTATTTCAATAACACTCTATCATATTTTAATCCTGTGTCAATAGCACAGTTGACTCCATCAATTATGTGAGCACTTGAAGTGACACTGTGTAGGTGTGAAAAACACAATATTTGCCACCCTATAAAAAAAATCTAAGAGTCATGGTTCACCTTGTGTTCAGCAGTGCACTGAAAGCCCCGACTGTCAGGGTCTGAAGTGAATTAGTACACAGCCTGTCTCTGTTTTGTTCTTTGGAAATAACAGTCATCTGAGGAGAAACACACTTCAACTGTATTCAAAGTGTGTGAATGGATTTCTCCTCTTCAATCGGTTTGTATGAACCGCAACAACTGGATGACTTGCTCTCTGAATGCAGTGTTTCGACAGGTGGGCTCTTTCAAGTCAACTTAGCACAACACTTGTTTAGCTTTTATTTTTCCCCCTGATAGATCCCAGACTCTATGTTGGATTCTCATCATCTCTTTGTGAGGAAATCAAGAAATCGATATTCAATTTTCACTTATTTTGACACATTTGACTTTTTGTTTGAACCATTTGCACTCCACGTGAACTATATATACATTTTGAATGTGTAATTGTTGAAATTACTGCAATTAACTTTGACTCTTCCAAAGCCACAAAGGGAGGATTTTTTTTTTTTTTTTTTTTTTTTAAGTTTTTTGGCCACCGCCACCTAAACACTGCACTCCACTCTTTCACATTCAGCACATGGTGTGTCCCAGCCTGCCGTATTTACTTCATTTCCCCCGATTCATAGATGGTGCTCGCTGGACCAGAACATTCCAGCTGCCACCTCAACATCTCATTATTTTTTTGAAATATCAAGCTTGTATCTTCTTGATAAATAATTCGCAGTAGTATAATGTATCAGACTAAAACATATTTTCAGGGGGGCACGGAGGTTAAAGTGCCAATCTCACCTTTTTAATTTTTTTTCGCCCTGAAGACAGAGATTTCCATATATAGAGTGACCATGGTTTGTGTTCAACATGAGCAATCGGGATGAAGCGCACGGCGACACATATTGCTGTCAGAGATTGGAAATGAGGCCTGCTAACCTGTAGGCAGCCTCCCCAGACCAATCAGCTTTACACATTCCCAATGCATTTGCAGCCTCTAAGAAAGAATTGTGACTGTGAAGTTTTTATCGGAGTAGTTGACAAACATTACTCTTTAATGCAGTTTTGTAGAAATGCATTCTTATCCCTCTTGGAAGGCATTTATCTACTTGAAACCTGCAAAATGGTTGCCACAGGGAAGGATTCCTTTTAATAGACTACAATGGGCTCAGTATGGGACACATTCTGATTTTTGTGATAGATAGGGGGCCCGGCCATATATTCATGGGAAATTGTTTATCTTCAAGCGAGACGAGTGAAAGGCCATTTTACAAAAGCATTTCGACTTTCATCTGAAATGATTCTTTTCACTTATATAAATTGTTTTGTAGAATTTTCAGACAGGTGCTTTTCATATAAAAATATATATATCCATCTGCAAAAGGAGATGTCACAAAACATCAATGCAAACGCTGCTGATAGAAGAAAAAAAATTGCATGTGTGCGTGTGTTATTTTATCTACATTTACATATTGATAAAAAAATGCTGTAGAGTAAAAGTTTATATTATGATTAAAGGGATGTGTCACCTAAAAACTAAGAGGAGTTTCATTCAAAAACAGAGAGGGGAAAAAAGCCCTCTGTGGGAGGCAAACAACCCACAGCGTCTGCTATTCACACGGAGCTACATTGTGCACCGGTGCTGTCTTTCAGGCCTTCGTGCGGCTGGGGCTTTTTTCTTGTGGGGTCCTTGTGATGCTTGGGCAGGGCCTTTCCCTGGCCTGTCTCTGTAACAGAAGCCAGCAACCAGGCAACACAATGTGAGAGCAGGGCCTGAGGACGGGGGGGCCTTGTGCACTCTTAACGCCACTCTCAGGAAGCGGGGACAATAAATCAATAGACTGTCCCTCTCCAGTAGGGGCCAAATGTAAACAAATTGAAAAGGACGGAGAACAAAACAGATTGATGACTGAAACAGACATACTCAATAGGGGCACTGCTACAAATGAAATGCCTTTGTAGTCGTTTCCTTCCAGCTCCCAGCCCACACCGCCATGTGCCGCCTCTCTCGGAAACCTGACATGATAGCAGAGTGTAACCAACTTCAGATTTTTCTTTTTTTGAAATTTTATTTTGAAAGGACAACAGGTGCAAAGATGTCTTTATATTTAGCTTATTCCAGCATCAGCCCATGTTTCAAAAATGAATCTCTGAAATGCAATGAGATGTATTCAGCGTTGCAGGTAGTCTAATTTATCAGCGCACTTGTTCTTAAAGACCTGTGCCGATGAGCCGCAGAAGCATCTCTGCACACTGTATAACATAACAGCCCTCAAGGGCACAGGCACAGAACTCTGTGCATGTCAGAGCTGCATGCCACAAGTTAAATTAATGAATCTTTAAAGGGTTTAGGTTTTTTTTTAATGAGAGAATCTGTTGTAGCTTTTTATCAAACCTCTTCATATTTCACTGAGGTGGAATGGTGCACCACATTTGCGAGGCAGAACTAATGCTATATAAATCTCAAGTAATAAGCAGGCCCTGGGGACATCATCTAAATGAAGATTTTACACCAATTTAAACCTGCCTGCAATTTGATTCCTGCCTTAAGTGCATTTGTTTAACAGGTGCTGGAGATGCGAGCGCGCTTCCCTCCAAAGTGTCGCTATGTCTCCTTTATTAATTTCTGGATTGCAAGTGGGCGGGGGAGTATGAAGAGAAAGGGGAGTTGACAAACACTAATCAAAGGTTCAGAGTGGGCTGATTCTACCATAGATCCAATGTACTTTTGCTTCATTTGCAAACTAATGATTTTAAACCCCCACAATCTGTTTGAGGTCAGCTCCTGTGTATTTTGGATACGCTTGGCTATTAGCATCACTGAAAGCTTCAGATGTGTCAAGCCTGCTCCCCCTCTAGTGATAGTCACCTACTTTAATTTCCCTGCAGGCCTCAGAGGGGGATGAATTCAACTAAAATCACAAGCTGTTTTGTTGGCAGTCCTTTGTGGCCTATAATGAATCTAATGAATATAAAGAGAGGAGAAGGGAGGGAGGCGGGTTGGGGTGGCGGTGGTGGTGGGGGGAATGGGATGGAGGCGAATACATTTCAACCACGCTGTGTTGCTTTTACTTGACGATTTGTGACCCTCAACAATGGGACAATAGCGAGTGTTTTTGTACCCTTAATTTGCCTTTGTGTTTCAGCTTCATCTCTTTCACCGCCGAGCATTGAAAGTCGCCAGTTGAAGAATAACTGCTGACTCCACGGTCCGTCGGACAAAGGGGAGGTTTTAAGATGAATCCCTAACTATCAGCCAGCCGGAGAAGCAGAAAGGGAAAGGGGCTCAAAGACAACAACAGGGCAAGTCAAAGGTAGAATTAGCCAGTGTTCCCAAACAGGCCTGAAGCACTTCCTCTCTCTCGTCAAACACGCCACAAACAGCACTCCTGCCTCTTAAAAAGCTGCTGTATTCGGCCTCAGAGAGGGCGTTCGGCTGATGAATTAAAAGCGGCTCATCTGATAAGAGCGGAGGTTAGCGAAGGTAGAGGCCGAGTGGAGCTGTGGCGCTTGCTGTTGGAGCTGTTTCTGATTTCAGGCCCCTCAGGTGGCGGGATCGTTTTAACAGCCTCGTTGTTCTCAGCCAATAATCAGGTCAAGACTTAAAGTGACAGGCACATAGAAAAAAAAAAAACCAAAACACTAATCAATCACCGCTTGAAATGACCACAGCCGAACTAAAGCCACACTGTACTGAAACATTTCAGCACATGAACTTTTAAGTACCGCAGTGTGAAGTGGGTAGATGATAAAAAAGTTCTGTGTCACTGGTCCATGCCGCTATGCTCCCCAGTCCCTGTAATGATTTCTATTCATAAACATGCAGTGTGCTATCCTCCACCTGGCAGCTGCCTCTGTGCATATGAGATTACTATTATGCATCTTCCAATCCCAAGGATAAACATCTCTCCACTTTTGAAGTTTGCAAGCATGAGGCATATTTTAGTGCCATATGACTTAAGCATCCCTTCAGGTATCACTTGCAATCTTTTCTCATTCTATATACATTGTTCAACTTTAATGGGTATCTAATTTGTGTTATCAGCTTACAGGGCAGTAAGTAATAATTTGCATGGCTGCCCTAAGCAAATATGCTTCCATAAGCAGCCCATAGTATAGACACTAGAATGGATTAACCTCCATATTGGCTATGCCCTGACGGTCAATGCTTTTTTAGAAATAAGTAGAACAGATAGTTGTAGTTTGGTGGCAATTGTTGTAAAAAAAAAAAAAAAAACTGTCTGGATTCACTACAAACGTTTCTACATTCAGATGCTACATTGGATAAAAGCCTTTAGCACAAAGCAACAGTCAAATGACATCTGTGGATCTATACTTCCTGCAGTATTGATGGTGCTTACGACTCCTTGCTGGAACAAACACATAATACGCACTTGAAATACTTTGCTTATTGTCATAAGTGGCCCCTTGTAAATCCAGCTGCCCTCTAATCTGGATTACAATACGAATTAATCAATGCAGTATGTGCTCTTCCTTTGCTGCTACTGTCAGTATTTTTCGTAGGCATTCAGGGTATTTTTTTTCTTCCACTCTTGTCAAAGCAGTGGTAACAAGCCTGAGCAGTATTAAGGACAACATGATGACAGCATGTCAACTGTACACAGCGAGGGCTAACAGCGGCCAATAAATCCAGTAGATTCACAACAAACAGTGCTCAAGATGCAAAGAAAAGCTCAGAGAAAAGCCCATTGAATTTGTCTGAGAGCTCTTTATCGGGGTCTCGCTAGTCCCCTCATGTGGATTTCAAATGCCAGTTGCACTCCAACGTAAAACCTCCGTATCAATAGTGGTGAGAGTAAAGCTGCTCAGTCCAGAGCCGCAGGTTAATCGACATCTCAAATTAGCCAGTGCATGTGATGTGTGTTCCTGTGCTACTACAGGGTAAACAGGGATACATCTAGAAGAGTGCAGCTTGATATTCTACTGGCTTGCATCAGGCATGTGTGTTACGCTTGTTAGCTTAGTAGACAGTTAATTGCCATGGTGGGTGGTTAGAGTGCTAGGAGCCTGATCTTAGGAATATGTCATATTTGTTAATCGGACATGCAGATGCAAATATTGTATGACAGACTGTGACCAACACTACCGGAACATAAATACTGTTAACTTCAGAAATGTTCTTGGCTCAAAAAATATCACCGCATAAAGGCTATAAAGACAACCCACTGTTTATCTATTTATTTATTTTGTTTAGCTATTTCTGTTCGCGGGCCAATGTGACAAAAGAAGTGTGATAACAAAAAAAATCCCACTGAAATAGTAGCGTGCCAGATTAGGCTTTGTTGTGGGTTCTGTGTACTACAATCCCACACTTAGTTGGGAATTGTTGGCCTGATTACATTAGCCGCTGCTAAGAATTCATGTAAAACCATGTGAAATCTGAACTGTGCACGCCATGAATGGAGGGAACGACTCGAGGTTGCACAACCTAATTCATATTCCTAGAAGGATTTGTAATTTGCAAAACATATCAGATATCTGACAGCGGGGCACAGCCTCTTTAAAACTGTGCTATTCAAACTTGCATACACTTTGAAAAGCTCATCCATAGATTGATTAAAGTTGTAAAGATTTTACATCAAAAGGGGGCTCTGATTAAAGCTGCACGCCACCGAGATGCTACTCTTTTGTATCAGCGCTGTAATCTCCCCTCACTTGCTGGAAATTGTTGTTAATGCAGAAATAATATCAATGCAAACTATATTAATAACCATGGTGAGAGAAGCCGGAGCAATGTCACTTAATCAATGAAAACAAATCATGTACACCTTGCTATGATTATCTGGAGGAGTGTGAATATTAATGTCTCAGTCTAAATCAATGTCGGGGTTGCATATATTGCCACCTGTGTTTACTCATGGTTAAGACATTTCTTTCTTTTTATGCTTCTGCCGCATCGCTGAGAGCAATCAATGCTGTACTAAATAGAGATATGATACTGGCTATTATAGTAATTCAAAAACACTAACAAAACAGTAGTGATTGCATTATTGTAAACTACAAAGATGGGATGTTCAAATTTCAATTAACTTTGGTTTGTGTTTGCTGATATTAATTAAGAGGGCTTGCAGAAGGACAAAAAAAGAGACAGGTTTATTGTCTCAGATTATTCTCATGAAAGTAGCATTAGTATGTAGCACGACACTACCTAATTAACTGGCATGGGAGGCAAGACATTACACTGGAAACCTTTTGATTTGTGGGCGGTAATAGCGTTGGGCAAGAAACAGATTCTTTATTTCATTATTTGATAAGAAGGCCTTTAATGAAAATATCAGCCTAGGAGCAATACAAGTCAACATCACTACTTTAGTGTAAAAAAAAAAAACTTGCTTCGAGGAGTATTGTTGCAGGGAATGAATTACCTCAAGTCCACAGTTCATTAAATAAAATGTGAAACACACCTGGTGGGCTAATGGAGGTCGGATGTATAAGCAGCAGCGCGAGTGTTAAGGGGATGTGGCAATCAGAGACAAAGCAGCACCTAGCCTCTCTTTGACAGGTTAATGAAATGCCTGCTGCTAAGTGTTGCAGACTCGGCTCGGTCGCGGTGAAGCTTCTCCCACAGTCTGGAGTCAGCGATGTGACGGTGTTGTATCAGTGTCACCGGGAGCAATCATAACATTCCTCACCCCCCCTCCCCACAACGTCCAAAGCTTGTTTTAAATTCCCTTGGCAGCAGAAATGCTTTAGGGGGTCAAACACACCAAATCTCCAAACAATAATGGGACCAACTATCAGTTACATCTCTCACCTGTAATCACTGGCCGGCATTAAAAGCATCTTTTTTTCTGCTCTGCATACTTGACTGTGAATGCTTTTGAAATGAGTATAATGTAATCTGTGCCGCAGATATCTTCTGCTTTTGTGCATCTATCCGAGCAGTGAATGGTCGGGCCTATCAGTTACTCTCTGGAGGTGATGTATACACTCTTTAGAACAATGCTACAAAACAGATGAAGGCTATAATGTGCTGCCCATTCGTGCTCTCTCAATTTTCAGGGTTATTTGGCTTTTGGAAAAACAACTTAAGCGCTGCCAACGTCTTTTTTTTTTTTGAAAAGAAAGAGGTAGAGGCTCATCTTTAAATTAAAACTAAGGCAGAAAGAGTATTTCCAAAGTTGTTTGGCAGCGGTTTAGATGTTTACCAGCAAAGCTTGGCCAAGGCTAATGGGAATTAGTACACACAAAAATAAAACCACAGGTGCAACAAATACACTAAAACAACGACTTTCTTTCGTAACTTTTTAAAAATCAATGTAATCAATAAAGTTGTGGTGGAAAACAGAAATCCACATTAATGGAAGCGACGAGACATAAAATTTCCATTACAAGACATATCATTTTGACATTATCTTCAAGGTATAAAAGTTTTTATTCTTTGACTGTGATGTGCGTCAGATTATCCACCTGGCTGTCTGTCTGTATTACCCCGCTCATTTTCACACTGACGGTTTCAAGAATAAAGACACAGGCTTTAAATGCATCTCCCCAGCGAACAGACAATCTTCACCAGATGTGCAACAGATAACGTCAGTCTAATCTTTGAAAGCAACAGCTCCAACTTTACTATGTATTTATTGAAGAAAAAAAAAAAAAGCAGGATTATAATTCAAATCAGCTTTGAGGTTTTCCAAACTTTCTTTTAATTAGAGTTTAAACGCATATTATTTTACACACATTCTTTAGGGGAAAACTTGTAAAATAGTTTTTGTGCTCAAAATTAAATTAGAAAAGTGTGAGTTTTTGCAAAAAAATAAAAAATCTATAAAATGATGAGACTAAAGAGTTTAAAAGAGATGTGTACAAAGCAGAGGAAGAAGCCATTTGAGCAATTACAGAGAGACATAAATGGCCCGGTTAGAATACTCTGCCCCACTTTATCAGGCATCTCCAGCATTGTCCATTGGGAGTTAACTTTTAGACTGTTTACTGGCTCAAAGGCCAGGCATGCATCTGAAGCCACATAGGCAAGATAATGTATCCCAGGCTACAAAAGCAGGCAAATCACTGTGCATTAAGACTGGACACACAATAGACAACAATGGCTTGCATAAACACTATTTAGAACTATTCACATGGCATTGAAGAGATGGGCGTCGACTCACTATTGCTGCAAAGCCGGCGCATTGTGCGGAGGTGAAAAGAAGTCTAATGAACAGGAAGCCTTATTTGAGAGAGCTGACAGTAACCATACAACAGCCGCATTGTGCGCTTGCCACCAACCCTGTGGGTCTCTACATTAGGAGAAATGATGAGAAAGTAACCCGAAAAGACACAGTGGGCCCTTGGACCCACGTAAATGCAACCAGACAATAATGGGGGACACAAGCTGTCCCCACCTTTACCCAAAGCTGCACGTTTACATGCACAGAACATCAACCGCTCTCATGGCCAAGGATAAAAGCCCCCTGGCCAGATGGAACTTTGAAGTACATTTGGGTTAGTTTACCACCAAAGACTGCAATTTTAGTGCAGCAGCAGTTAAAATATATGTCATACATTTTAAATTAAATCAAACTCTGCAGGGGGAAAGTTAGAAACTCTGGAGTTTGGTGCACCAGGGCCTTTCCATCCCTTCACACACACACACACACACACACACACACACACACACACACACTCAGTCACATTATGCCCCCTGCCTCAAGCTTCATCAATCTTCCACAAAGGGATGACATCACCAATAAGCATAGCCCTTTATAGCTTTAAGCAATAAGCCTTATTTACTGATGAGATAAGCCCCCGGCTATTGTCTCCCCTCCACTTTGCTTCTTTCTCTCGCAGTTGAGGAATCAAACGGCACTTTTTGAAGGTGACAGAGCATGTCCAGGATTTAAGGCTAAAGCATGCAAAGAGGTTTCCTATTTGGTGGCCTCTCAAAAGGGCCACATTAGCTTAGTTTAGTTCAAAGTAGCAGGTAAAATAATGGAGAAAAAAATGGAGCTTGCTTTTTTTAAAATTCAACAACTTTTAGTATAAACAGATTAGCACCTGCTCCTGAGCAAATGTGGCGCATGAGAGCTTGTAAACTTTGAGTGACACAGCCTGGATGATTTACGAAACATAATCATCCATTACATGTGTGACCTGTAATTACTGTTTGTAGCAGTATTACTCAGCCAGTCCATCAGGCCAAGCCAGGGTGGTCAGTAAACTGCTGAGGCACCATGATACAGTGCGGCTTATTAAACCTCACGTGTGCACGCCGGGAGCAACTGCTTGCACTTAGCGTTTGTTTATGATGTCGGATCAAAGAGACGCTGCTAGTTGTAAGTCCTCAGGTAAGTTCGGTAGTTCTCGTTTTTTCTACTTTTTTTTTTTTTTTGGTGTCTGTCATGAGGAAATCTGGATCTAACTAGGTTGTTGCGCCGATACAGAAAATATAGCATCAACGTATTCCGAATTGAGTGCCTATTTTTAACGAGATAAAAAGCCATTTTCTAACACACTGCATCCAGTGTCACCACATGTAGCTTAAAAAAATGTGCCATTTGTTGTTTGTTTTTCTTAGCTCCACACAGAGTCACGTCAGGCCTTGGGAACTTGTCAGATATTCAGTTTGTAGTCACTTTAGAAAGGCTGTGCACAGAGTCTCTGGGGAATCGCTCCAGTCTCCCCATCTCCCCCACCACCACCACCACCACCTCCCACCACCTCCCCCTCCCCACCCCATGTCACCAGCCAGGAACAAAGCCGCCATAGTCAATTCTCCTAATTTCACTGCAGCCTGTCGAAATCCTGTTCTCCTTTTCTCCTTCTCTTCAACAAGTACTTTATGTTAGGATCAGTCAGGTCTGAGTCGCCCACAAAAACCTGAGGCTCTCGCTTCATCGTCTTTCAGCACCGGGTTTGACACTCCCCAGCTCCCTGCCATTCAGACGCCTTCACCATGCAATTTGTTTCCATTTGTCAAACAGCAGTATCCGTCACAAAAGAAAATGCTGGCACAACAGAAAGTTTGTGAAAAACATTGTCTCCCAAAACCCAAAATGGCCTTCAGACTACCTACTTACTGGCCCATAACAAAACAGCCTTAAACAATTTGCAGCACTTTCAGTTGTTACAGATACTTGTTACATTATTCCCACAATAAAACATCTTTAACTGAATACATGCAGGTATCGCACCCTCACATCGGTATCACTTCTCTCTCAAAGTGTGGACGGGCGAACTGCTACAGTTTGAATTCATCATTTTATTCACCGCCTCCACATTGTGCTGACTCTTATTTTGTGTTTTTTTTTTATTTCTTTGGGATTAAACTTCATTGTGTGGACAGCCAGGTTTCTCACACATTTGCTTATTAAAAGCTATATCAGCACTATGTTGACAGTGTTGCTATTTGCACACCTATTCAGATATGTCTTAAAATGGTGCTATTATTAGGGGACCGTAGGAAGGTATCTGGTTAATAATAGTTATTGTGCAAACTTTGTTGTCGCCATTCTTGCGTCGGCTGTTATCGAGGGGAGAGCAGAGAGGATATATGCTGACTCTGATGTAGATAGTGCCATGAGTATTTCTATTGTGGCAGCTGCCGTGTGGTGAAGTCCCTGATAGGGTTTCCAATGCTGTCAATGCTGTGTCAGGTGCATTAGCACCTCAGAGACCCGTGATGCTCCAGCTGCTGTGTGCCTGTGTCTCCCCGGGCCCTGGCCGCCAGCCTGACACCCGACACAAAGTAATCACAGATCACAGTGTTTAATCACTGAAACAAGCACTCCAGAGGACCCCACTGTCAATATCCCACTCTCTCATTATCTGTTTGGATTGCACATCCACACTGTCAGATAAACAGAGTGGAAAATTAAGATTAAAAATATGGTAATTTCATTTCAGGCAGCAGGCTCCTCTCACTGGCCCATTATGCTATTGATTACCTCTGAATTCAATTTTTCTTTTCAATGTAAACTTTAATCTATTCGCAGGCCAACAATTCAACTCCCAGGGGGCTATTTGAGAGTAAGTAACCATTTAATATGACGCTGGCTGAAGATTCATTGGCTTTAATGAATTGTGTAAATCACTCAGCTTTTAAAGGGAACTGATGTGCCGCAGTTCACGACCCAAATTTGGGCCTGGTTAAATACTGCCTTTTAGACCAGGCTAAGTGTTTACTGACAAGAATCTCTGATAATCAGCGGCTCTTGCTCTCATCTATATGGAGCCAAATTAAACAGCCTCTTTGCTAATGAAGGTACTAATGAGAAAATTACATTTTAGGACTTAATCGTCACATTACTCCACTGAGATGTTTAAATAATAGAGTGCGCCACTTCACCGCTGAAAC
>OOFC01050186.1:35209-47602 GCA_900323345.1 Pseudochromis fuscus | reverse complement strand
TTCTCCCCTTCCTCCCCCCCCCAAAAAAAAAAAAAAAAAAAAAAAAAAAAGTATAAACCTTTCAGGACTTCATCCCTGCTACCTGTGCCTGAGAAAAATGTTCCACCTCTTTACTTCCAATGAGCTTTTCCCTCTGTCACCAAAATACCACCTTGTCATTAAGCCAGCTGAAGTCCCAATTCAAACTAGTTTTGTGACACGCTTTAATTGAGGATTCAGTGTTAGCTCGGAAAAAAAACTGCTTTCAAGCACAGCTTTTCCATACACCGATTATGTGCTCCACCAATTCTAAGCCCTCTGTTTGCCACAGAATTCATTTTTCTACTAAGTCATTCCTGAGAATTCAATAGAAACTGAAATGGATCCCTTTTTTAATGCCATATGCTAATACAAGCTTATCATAATCAAATCTGTAGGTGGCAAATAATGAAACTTCTCACTGGCAATGTATAGTGTAGACATCACACTCAAAATCCCACATGAAAAATGACTAGCAATTTATATCTAGATTTTTTTTTTCCCGCACGTGAAAGGTTGACTGAGTATCACTTCATCTCTTGACGTCTAGCAGGAGAATAAAAAAAGGCTTTCAGGTGAATTCGTGTAAATCCAAGAGACTTCTCTCCATATAGAAGTTTGTAAAACTAAGAACACAGTACAGAAAAACTCTACTCTTCTGAGCGCTGCCTACGTAATAAAAAAAAAAAATACCACCCAGTGTGTGATACAGATGGGCGTGCAAGTTAAAGTTCTGACTCGTACCCTGCCACTTTGTACAAGTCTCTCCCTCTAGGAGACACAGGAAGAGTAAACAAAATCACATCAAACATACATCACATCCATCTCAAACTAGTTTGGAGTACGAAGTTAAACTTTATCTGAAGTAGTAGCAATGCCAGGAACCTATCAAATCCACAGAAAAGCATTAATGAAACTGTTTTTGGGCATCTTGGCTGCACCCTGGAAAATGTTTGAGACTTGGGCTAAGTGATGGTGTACAAGGGGACTCTGACTGTGAGGATGGGGGAGACTTCTTCTAAGCAGCTTTCCCATGTTTGGGGGGTAGAGGGCTAATCCTCTGTCAGGGATGGGGAACTGCTCTCTTCACAGTACAGGCCGTGGGAGTCTTCTCCCCTCCCTCCACTCTGCTGACACTCACCCGCAGGCTGGCATTTTCTTAATGCCGTATCAGTTTCAACAAGCGGAAATAAAGTTAAACTGTCTCAAGGCATCCGTTTGTCTCACTTTCAGAAATCCCCTGAGTGACGACTGTAATTCTCCTCACTTGTTTTAGCTTTTTTTAAAAGCCAGGCGTAGAAAAAAGGGGCCAAAGCATGAAGGTTTCTGTTGCCATCGTTCATCTGACGTCTCTGCCATTTCTCAATCACGAGGCATCACAGAAGCTCACAGCAGCCGTCAAAGCAAAAGTTAAACAGTTTTAGAAAAGGACAAAGAGTTTAACAGTGAGGATGGTGTGATTTATAATTAATAAGGACATCTAATATCTTTCTATTTGAGGAAATTTCAAAAACTTCAAAAGTTGACACCTCAAAATATTCAAGGTTTCAACTGTTACTGTGACAATTTAACAAAATGCACCTGTGGGATGATGGACATCCTCTGTCGCAGCGTGTGCAGACCAATCTCAGAAGTCAGGAAGCCATCGATCTTTATTCTTCCCTCTGGTTCTGCGAGCCGGAACAAGGCAGAGATCAAGGAGCTCTTACCGGCACCGGTGCGTCCAACGATGCCAACCTACAGAGGAGAGATCTATTGTTATATCTGGAATACTTCAATAAATCCACAAAAAAGACAAAAAACACCGATCACTGATCATTATTTTACAGCATTTTGTTCTTTTGAAATGAGTTAACTCTACACTAATGCTTTCATTCAAAACAAGGGGATGTGCGTCCTAACCCACACCCAACAGACCTGCTGTGATTGCAGTTCAACCTGTGGATGGGTTTGGTTTGGTTCTTCCAGGTTTTCCACAACATGCACTCAGAACCGTCTGATACAGTCCAGATGTGGGTCGGTTCATTCTGGGACTGATGGGGTGTCATGTCTGTGTCGGCAAACTGCAGAGGGCTCATCTGGGAGTGGTGTTTAAATAATAACCTCGATGTTCTGGTAGAGCTCAGATAACCGTGGAGATTAACCCTTACTTTAAACTTCCTCAGTTGTGCGCTCTCCTTCGGGTATAGCACACACTGAACAGCATCTAATGTATATTTTATTGTGTTATGTTACAATATTCCCAACCAATGCTAATAAATATGAAGCTGGTTTGTTGTTCACCTCCTGCAGCAGCTCCTCCTTCAGAACTACTGAAGGTTTTCTTACAGTCGCTTTGCTGTGTTTACATTTTCATTTTAACAACCTCTCCCTTCAGTTTCTGTGACTTCAGTGTGCACACAGCCCTGCAATCTCTCACCCTATCACGGGCATTAGCGGGGCGTTCACATATGCAGAGAGGACCCACTGGTAGCCACTTATAGATGTGAGCAGGGGATCCATAATCCCACTTTTTAAAAAGCACACGTCTGTATGAGAGACAGAGGGGTGGCTATGGCTCAGCTGGTGGAGCGAGTCGTCCACAATTCATAAGGTTTGGGGTTTGATCCCCGGCTCTGGCTGTTTACATGTTGAAGTGTCCTTCGGGAAGACACTGACCTCTGAGGGCGCCCTACAATTGCTGCCCTGTTACACTGTTACATTAAGAAGTTTGCTACATATTGCACTGTGCATGTGACAAACTGAAGAGATTTGGATAATATATTGCCTTCACACCTCAACATGAAAGTAGGCTATTTAAAAGTACCTTTGTGCAAATTCAAAAGACGAATTATATAACTGTTTCTGCTGTGCTGCCCTTTTACTTGAAGAGTTCAATCTGTCCAAGCATCTGATTAAGATATTTTCTATTCATAAAAGTAAATAAGTTAACAAACACTGATTGCTGCTATCAAATTCAAACTCTTATCTCTGCTTTACAGTCAAAGGTTTTGCATGCTTATCCATCCACCTGCACTAAAAGAAAACCACACTGAACACACTGCATCTTAAGCTATCGACCAATAGTGGTAGTTTTCTAAGACAATATGCCACTGTGACAATGCAGTTTAGCTCTGCCTCTGTAAAATGCAACAATGAAGACTGTGCACTGATTGTTGTGTATTTCTGAATGATAATGTACAGGATCATAAGACAAAGTGAAAAAAAGATGTTGCACTGTAGGTGGTAGGTGCAGGTGAAAAGGATGCACAAAGCCTTTTACCCCCATGGCATGCGGCAGAGATCCCTCCCATGGGCTGTCAGAGCCAGGGCCTCTGCACTTATCAACCCATCCATTGTGAAATCAGCCGCCCTGGCCAACCATAGCCATGCAAAATACACCCCCTGCATTAAACACAATTTCAATCATCCTCAACCATCTCCCTCTGCCTTCCTCTCTCTCTCCCTCTCCTCTGGCGCCCCTCTCCCTCGGCCTCTCCTCTCTCTTATAGTGAATAAACAGTTGTCACCAGTCAGGTAGCTCAAAATGCAAATTGGAGCCAAATGGATCCACTTGAACAGTCTTAATTACATGATATGTATTCCATGAATCACAAATGGTATAGTCCCGAAGATTCAGCGGCACAATACAGTGTCCCTTTAATAATTGATTTGAAAATAATGCCACATAAAAAAGAATCACACCACACCTTCTACACTAGCTGCATATCAACCTGAGTCATGGGCTGTGCACACCAGTGAGCATGCACAAGGCGGGAATGAAGACAAAAAAACCTTTTCTCTGGATGTGAAGACGAGAGTCAGGTTCTTCAGGACCAGAGGTTGACTGGCACTGTAAGAGAAGTTCACTCTGTCGAAGGTGATGGAGCCTGTCTTGGGCCAATCGCTGGGAGGCTGTTTGTCTGTCTCCCAGGGTGCTTCACTCTCCAGCTCTGCATACTCCACCACTCTCTCCACTGATGTCATCTACAGAAATAATATATATGTCATACATTTTTTAATATTGTTCTATTGACGTTTTAAAACAAATAAAATATACCCATCATATACCCATGTTGAACCTGTATTAATGAAATTCCCAATATTAATTTGCAGAATACTGGTGTTTTGATTGGTTTGCCAAAGGAAAAAGGGGAGCAACCGTTGCCATGGAGCATATTTTGTAAGCTAGCATCGACAGTGTTTGTGTAATTACTCTTACCACCAGAAGAGGGAGACATAAGTTCGACTCAGAGGTTTAAGTTATTAAGTTAATATTACTAAAGAAATGGTAGCATATCTCTCAGAGACACTCAGGTGGAGTAGTTTCGGTGATTGTGAAGAACACACATAAAATTACTGACTGCAGTCTTAGAGATCTGAATAGTGACGTAGACTTTTATCAAACTCCATTAAAACTCAATCCCACAATTCCCATAAAACAGTTTAGTACTTAGGTTAGACTCTGCCATCTAAACTGAAACATACAGTTTGTAATGCAGGGCTTCTGTTAAAGTTTTGAAATATAAAAACCCAAGTTTAGAAAATAGGAGTTTTTTTTTCCATTCAATACAAAAGATGCTACACAACTGTTAACTGTACTTAACTTTGTATGTAAAATTGGTGGCATGCTCCCTGGAAGTAGCCAGTCAAGCTACCGTATTTTCCGGACTATTGAGCGCACCTGTCTATAAGCCATTATTGAATTTATTCAAACAGTTTCATGTGGTCCACTCTGACCGGGTCTGACGTCACGTGTATCGGCGGCACGGAGCTTGCTAGCTTGTAAAAAAGCTAACGAGCTTCGTGCCGCTGATACTGAGCCACACCGGTGTTTAAGCCGCAGGGTTCAAAGCGTCGGAAAAAAGTAGCGGCTTATAGTCTGGAAAATACGGTACATGTATTTAATTTACATTTCATTTTCCCCAATTTTATCAATCAGATTGGCAGAGTCAAAAAAACAAAACTCTTTGATGTGTTTATTAATCTCCAATCATGATAGAAACTGCAATTGAGTGATCAAACCTTCTCACCATGTTCTCGATCTCTGCACTCTGTCGGACGCCCCACTGAAACATCCCTGTGAGTGTAACAGCATAAGACAGAGCCAGAGCCACAGCACCTGGTTCTAGTCCTGTTAATGTCAGACCAACAGTAAACACGCCGTCACCCATTCAATCATCTTTATCACTGTGATTTCATGTCTCACAGGTCAGACCTGTGCTACATATTCATGCAGGTTGTGTCTAAAATCCATACAGTACCATCTCTGAGGTAAAGGCAGCCAAACGCAGTGATGGTGACAAAAACTGAACAAATTCCATCAAGACGCACAGCAAACCAGCGAGAGGTGGTCAGAAACAAGAACCAGGCCTCTGTTGACAAACAGATTAAATATTAAACACATGTAATGGCTTAAATTGTGCACATATTAAAAAAGGTAACAGCTATGGTCTTATTACCTGTTGACTTTATAAATTTAAATAATGTTTTATTCTCACCTGAGTGAAGATCTTGGTATTCATCAAACATCTGCTGAAACCTCTGCTGAACCTTGAAGGCACGGATGGTGCTCAGGCCTTGGAGAGTGGAGGAAAGGTGGGAGAAGACAGGACTCCGGGCTGTAAGACATAAAAACAAGACATTGTTACTATTTGGACAAACCACAGACTGTAAATAAAACATGGACATAGTCTGCCATTTGGCATTTTGTTTTTTTAACCATATTTGGATACATGGGTGGAGCTAAAGAGCAGCAAAGGGGCAGGTGTGAATGACACATACCTCTATTTGAGGCCTATGTACTTAATTATGAAGTTATTTTAAGATAGACCACCAGGATGCTGATAATAGGAAATTACTTTAGCAAACAGTTATGGAGAAAAACTGAATTAGTATCTCATAAGAGAAGTTGATGATTTTTGGACTCTACATCAGTTGGAGCCAGATTATTTTTGGAGCCAGCATCTAGTGGCCATCGATTGTTATTGCACATTTTGAGACGTCTGCATTGGCTTCACTGTCCAGACCTGGGGACTACACCCATCTTTGATATACAGAATAAACATAGATCTGTAACCAGCTTAGTCAGGCATTACTAAATTTTACAATAGAGGCATAATTTTTTGTTATTAACATTGGGTTTAAACACTTGTGTTTTTGTTATATAGCATTGCACTCATTTCAATTTCAGTAAATCAAACAGCAACAACGTCCGACTTTGATCTGCTGTGTTATAACGTGACCTACTTGATACATTGCCTGGTACCAGCTGCAGATGAAGAAAAGTAGCAGTGAGATATATGTATGTGTACTTCATCAGACCAACAATAAACATGCCCCTGATTCCAAACAGGTTTGATTTAGAGAAAGGCTGCAATTCCTTGTGTCTTTTGTTTCTATTGATTAGCTGTACAAAGTCATTGACAAAACCTAAATGTTTCCTTTATGCCTTCAAACTGAACTTTTGTTCTAAAGGATGATGAAACCTGTTAGTCAATGTGCATTTAGTCTGTCAGCTGAGAATAAAATAGATGATCTAAAAGCCTGCTATGGCCTGGTCATGCCCACTTGGCATTTTTCCCATTGTATATGATGTCATGAACTCTCATCTCTTGAGGAAACTGCGTGTGGCCGAGCCATAGGCCAATGCCACCTTTAGCCTTTATGCTAATGACCACAGCTTCCTTCAATGGTCTATTAGCATTCCTGTGGTTTGCTTTTGTCTCTTCCCACAAACGGACATGCCCACCCCCACCCCCCACCAACGCAAAAAAAACCCAAAACAATTACTGGTAGATTCAAGGCGCTTGATGTCCCTGGAGGTCTGCAGAAAGTAGCGTCGCAGAAACAGGAACACAACAAGAAGAGGAACAATGGGAATAAGAATCCAGGGGATGATGACGGCGGCGACTGCGATCACTCCAACGACTTGGAGAAACACCTGGGAGAGAAATGAGAGGTGTGAGCAGCACAGCGTTAACCAAACAGCAACATGATGAGCCCCATTGATGCTGTGCATGCCACCACTGGGGCGGTGAGGCCTATTTCTTTAGGCTGAATGAGAGAAAATCTTTCAGCTATATTTGTGTGAGACCATCACAGACGTACAGTAAGGTAACAGCAGGTTGTGGGACTGAGCTTATGTGACTCACAGTGTGAAAGGAAAAACGATCGCAGCGCTAATTCTCACTTAGTAGCAGGTGAGAATTTACCACTTGGCCACTGCAGCTCATATCCCCGGCTCTCTTGGGCTTTCCCTTCAACACTTCTGGCCTGTAAGCCTCCCTGGCAGAGCAGCCAGCCAACAGGCATGGCCACAGTGACTGGCAGAGAGCTCTGGGAACCACACTGTGGGTGTCTGATACATCGCACTCAAAACCACACAGGCCTCAACAACACAGTGACTCATCACCCGTGTTAATGGCTCGGTGACACATCTAGACCAGGATACCAGAGCTGCCTAAACAGGATTGGAGGCAATGAGTCTGCACGCCACATCTGCACTGTGTTTAGAAAATGAAATAAGCATCTGATAAAGTCTCATTACAACTATTAACAACAGAGATAAGGTACTTTTTCCATTGATTATGTATGATTGTAATTAAACCAGTATAATTTTGAAGTTTTAGGGGTTTTTTTTACCTTTAAATATCCACTTCCTTTTCACCCATTCACACACACACTCATACACAAATGGCAGAAGTATGCAAGGTGCTACCACCTCAAGAGCAACTTAGGGTTCAGTGTCTTGCCCAAGGACACTTCAGCATGTGAACAGGTGAAGTCACCAGTTGAACCAGCAACCTGCAACAGTTGTTCACTTCGCTTGAATATTCCAGCTGTAAATCTGGAGACAATCATTTTACTTTTGAATGGAAAGAAATGCTATTATCTGGTGTAAACATAATACATATGACAGTAGATACAATATTTTAACAATCCAAATCAAATTTAACAAAAGACATAAAGAATACTTCTACTTTGACACATGTAGGTGCAATTTTCGGATCTGTAATTTAACTTAAACAAGCGGTGCAAACAAGTATGTAAAATGGTGACTACGAGCACTAAATAAATCTACTGGTATTCTGCAGTATAATGGAGTTTTTAATCTAATGTCTGTGCTGGTAGTGATTTATTGTCAGCAACAAGCAATGATTGGTTTGCCAGAGCAGAGGAGGGAAGCGACCGTTGTAGTTACTCTTACCACCTGAAGAGGGAGACAAAAGTTCTACACTACAGGTTGAAGTTATGTCCATGGAGGACTTTTGCTGGTCGGAGCCTATCTGTATTTTGACATTAATATTTTTCCTAATAGATCTGAATATGTCTGTCACAAACTGGAATTAAGGGGAACCTATTGTGTTTTTCCATGTTTTCTGGTCTAAATACAGTTTTCCAGTGTTGGGTGTTTATACTACACATGGCCAGTTTCAAATCAGGAAGTAAAGCCTGTGCCTGTCTCCTGGCTTGTTTCAGACAGGATGAAATGAGGGATTGCAGAAATTGCCATTATAAGCTAAATATTAACTTTTTTGAACTGCAGTCTATACAAAACTACTCTAGAGGAAGCAATACTATAAACATAAAGCAGGAAAATGAGCATAACAGGTCATCCTTGATTACAATAACAGTAGTTATCATCACTCCTAAGTAAATAAAAAGTAAAATACGTACGGACTTATAAAGTAACTGCATTTGGTCAATTGCAGTAGTGAAATAAATACTTGCAGGTTTAATTTAAAAAGAGCTTTATTTACTGTATTTATACCGTATACTTTTGGGACATTTTGCTTGTAGTACTTTGTATTTTTACTTAATCTGGATGCATGACTTTTAGTATTAATGGTGTTTCTTAAGTACGTAGTATTTACCTTTCCCCAAGTAAGAGACCTGAACACTTCTTTCACCCCGGTGTAAGACCATCTCTTCTTAACTAAAAAGGTATACTGTGTTACATATTTCATATTTGATTGATACATGATAAAAGTGAAACCTCACACCCTGAAATTAGATACATCCTCAGAGATGAATCCTAAAACGTGGAGATTAGCATCGTAGTGTTACCTCCAGTGGTCTCAGACTAGCCCAGAGAGATGAAAATTTAATTTAGCACCTTAATTACGGATGTTATCTGCCACTTAAGCACACATTTAAGCATGATCACTTTCAGTGTAGTTTTATGATGAAAAGCCACTCAATTCCATTTGCAGTTCAGATAAGAAGGGAATTACTAGTCTAACCATTGCTGTAGTGGAGCCCACACAATCAAACAGTGAGTCGAAGCTACTGAGCACAACTGATCCCAAGAATTTCACAGTACATAAGTTTCAATCTTAGCCTTGATGGAAGGCTACCAGACTGCAAAGTGAGCTGATGGCACACGGGCCATTACTGCGTGTTATCCAGCCTTCCCTGGAGGGGATCAAATATTAACTGAACAAACGCCTTATCGTGTATACTGTTTTTTCTTCCCCCCCCCCTTCCCTCTCCCAGCTGATGATTGGTGACACGGTGACACTGTTCATTCACGTTCGCCGGTTGGTTAATTTGAATTGGGCCCATTTAAGTGAAGGTCTGAGCCAGGGCCGGCTTATCTGACGCTGGGGGTCATCTGAGGGGACAGAGGAGGAACAGGAACCATTAGATAGAAGTCTTGCCTCCTCCTGCTCCCCAGAGCCCGCTCGCTGTCGCCAAGGCCCCGTTTGATGTGATCCATTTGCGTGGTTTGGCGCTTATCGTGTCAGCATCGGGAACACCGTGGCCCCCACCCACACTACACACAGATGATTCGGATAAGTCGATCCTATATACACAAGCTCACCCCCTCAGACCGCATCCATATCTCCTATGAAACCACACAGGAACAGAAAACTCCCAAAGCCACATCCCACTGCACATAAAAGTGGATAAAAGGATGAAAGGTTTTGTATACAAACAGTTTAAATAAAGAATTACCGCTAATAGCTCTTTAGCAAGAAAAGAAAGCTACCGCACGCATGTGATTCAGTCATTCAGGCAAACTGGGCGCACTGCTGCTGTGTCCAAAGACCATTCAGATCTCTGCTGACCCTAATTGCTTTATTTTCTCAGTGATTCTATCAGCTCTTTGATGTCCAAATAAATGTAGTAAATTGAAGTTAATTGCTATATTTGTGTTCGGCAATGATAGCGACTGTTGTTCCACAGCAGAGAATAAACACTTCCCTTTAATTAAACATCCCTCCGGACACGAGGAATCATTATGCTTTTTACAACCCGCTTTTTTTTTTTTCATCCTCCCTTTTATTTACTGACAGTGTGCAATATTTGCCACTGGAAAAAAAAAAGTACAAACAAAACAGGAAATGAGGGGTTAGCACGTTAAAGGAAAATTTATCAAAAGAAGTCCTCTCCGTCAATGCTGGAATTTTTTTTTTTTTCTTTACTCCACACTTTCCGTGACAGAGCGGCACAATAAGTTGCAAGGGTCAGTGGTACTGAAACAAAACGGGGCTGTTCCACTTTGGCTCTGGAACAATAGAAGTGACCCAATCCATTCTGGTCTGTGTTTGGGCTTTATTTTAGCATTAAATGCCCAGATGCTGCAGCTTTTCTTTGGGAGAAATGACTGTGGACACCTCCTTCACATTTTCCCTTTCTGGGCCATTTTCACTTCATAAAGCTGCAGTCAATGTGTTTTGTGTGCGGTGAGGAGGGTCTGACACATACTGTGGTGGTCTCAGTCGCTGTCTACATTGGTGGCTCAAGTAGTCCTAGGATTAGGCCTTTGTGTGCTGTGAAAAGGTAAAAGAAGTCACTTATTTGGGCTCAGTCAAGCTGCTGATTTCCAACCCCATTTTGGAAATAAGAGAAAGGCTTTGAAATGCAGTCTCTCTCCCGCTCTCTCGCTCTCTCTGCTATAAATCACTAGTGTCCAGCAAATTCATTCATTCAGTCAACGCTTTCTTTATCTTGAAACACAACACAAAAAACATTTTCAAATACGCACAAAAACAACACGTCACACGTACAAAAAAGTCACAGAATTCATTGTCTTCGTCATCCTGACGTGAGGTGATATTCTAGATTAGGTCGGGACTTTGTTATGTAAGTTCCCAGGGTCCTTGGCCTGGATGTCTGAGTCAGAGCAGCTGAGGTGCTGGACCGCAGCATCATGGGAGACCACACATACACACACGGGAAGCTTTTGCTTGGCCGATGCTCGCCATCAAATGACCATGTGTGGTATTGCTGAGTGGCCGGTTAAGTCCACTCCTAGGCGTGCACACAACCACATTAAGTTGTTTTCTTTGGTTTATATTTACACTGATTCACCGGCTAAAAAGCGAATGAAGCCAGAGGTTCATCTGAGGCTTATTCTCATCCTTCTGTCTCACTTTTGTTTTCCACCTTGTGCAGGAAGACAATGGTGGTGTCATAAAAACAATGCTGAAAAGGGGATGTATGGCACGGCCTATACACTTCCCCACACACAGACTTCTTCTTCTTCTTCTGTGTTTTCTCAGGCTAACCTTTGTAGCGCCTGGAGCCAGTGCATTCTTCACTTCTTGTGTCACTGGCGTGGTAAAGAAGCAGAGAAAGCCGGTGAAATCCCATCCTACAGCGCTCACAGGTTACGTCAGCAGTTCTCATATCCCACAAAGCCACTGAAGAGGCCTGACACACAATGTGCCACAATATACAGACGATCCACCCGCCAGTGTTTTTCAGACAATAGGCACCTTTGCTCGGTGTTTTGTGTGTGTTTGTCTTTGGTCCTTCGGTGCTTCTGTGCTCTCACATCGATGAACAATGGGGTTTATAGTTGTAATTTATGAATCATGAGCTGATGTTTATGCATCTTTGTGCTCTATCAACACTGGTGAAAGCAGGCTAAGTCACACCCAAATGAAAGTAGCTGTCAGCTGGTGTTGGAGCATAAACATCCCGGAGATCTGAATGTGTGTGGACATCTATGAGGGTCTATAAATGCAGTGCAGGACCCCACAGTTAGTGGTGTGACTTGGTCAAGAGCCTTCACACAAAATCCACTGAAAGACCCCTGTACTAACCCCGTTATTGTCTTGCCCTCCTCCTCTGCCCTCTCTGTGAAAATAGAGGCAACCCAGGATTTAAAGGTCAAGTCCGCACAAAAGCTGACAGTCCCCAAAGGCTGAGGTGTTTTTAATTGACATTTCTGTCTTTGTCCCCTGACCATAAAGAGAGGGGAGAAAGAGCCTTTTTTCTCAATATACTAAATTACTACTAAATGAGACCTGTGAAAAAAATAGGGCTCTGGGGTGTAACCAGGTTTCCCCCCAGCTTGAGGGAATCCCCTTGTTAGACCGGTATGGGGGGCAGTGCTGAAGGGCTGTGAAGTGCTTACTCCACCATAAAGGGGGGGTGGGGGGG
>OOFC01050186.1:12066-27163 GCA_900323345.1 Pseudochromis fuscus | reverse complement strand
ACACACACATAGAGGAGGATGGAAATCAGAAATCTGAAATCTTGTCATTGTGCATGCAACTGCAACACGGTACACACACACACACACACACACACACACACACACACAAAAAAACCCATGCGCGCTTCACCTGCGTAAACACCAAGGTACAGGTCAAGGTCCAGCTGCGGAGGGAAGCTGCCATTGATGTGTTCTGTCACACTGATGCGCTTCTGTTCAGAGGCCCTGCAAGTCAGACACAAAAGAAACAAACAATAAAAATCCACAAGGACAAATAAATACAATGGATAAAGACATCGGCAACATGGAGGCACTGTACAAAACAAATTCCTGCCATCTCCAAGCACAAGGTCAGTTCACACAACTGACAGATTACGTCTAGAAATACTGCTTGTCATCTTCCAGTAAATCGTCAACCCTTTACAGTCCGAGGAAAGGTGTCAGTTGGGTATAAAAACCTGCAACCATCTCTTCTTTTTTTTTCCAGGGTGTAAGAGAAAAAAATCTCACCAGTGTGCCAGCCACCAGTCCTGCAGAACAAACGTAACCTGAATGCAACACACACAAAAAAAATTGATAAGCCAAACATTAAAACACACTACTCTTAGTCCACTACTCTTAACTATTGATTAGTAGATAATTCCATTTTATATATATATGTGTGTTGCATTTTTCCAATAAACACAGACACTAAATTAATTGAGGAAATTAACTCACATGAGCTAGAGCATTGAGTAAAACAAGCACCAAGAGGACCAGGAAGTTAGCGCCTGCCATGAAATATTTCACATACATATGGAGGCCGACGTTTCCTTCTAAGCGGCTTTCCTCCTCTGTCGCTTGCACTACCTACAGATAGACACTAGTGTCAATGCCAGTCATCCAGCAACACTTCAAATCAGCCTGTAATGAGCAGCAGGGAAAAGGTGAGCGTCTCCTGCTCTCTAGTGGCTGAAAGGGAGCACAGCAGTTTTTTATATATGTATGCTTATAGGTTTGAATGACTGCTTTTATATAATCTGATGTTTTAAATATACCACAGCAAGAGGCTCTGCTCCATCAATCACAGAGTATCGAGAGGAGGACAGCGAGGACATGGAGGACATGGAGTTGTCAGAGAGTGTATTGGTGAAGCAGGAGATGGTGCCCTGCCTCTCCTCCTCATCCTGGTCTTTATCCTCCTTAAGCAGGGAGGTGAAGTCGACTCCAGAGCACAGCAGCTCACTGTAGGTCCCCCGTGCCACCATCTGGCCCTTACAAAGACAGGAAAGACCCTTATCTTACATCTGCAGGCAACACAATAGCATTTATGTAAGTGACAATAAAAACACACATGCACACACCTCCTTCAAGACGACAATCTGATCTGCAGCCTTCAGATACTGCAGCTGATGAGTGACCAGGATACGAGGCTTCTTCTTCAGGAGGCCACAAATGCACCTGGTGAGGAAAAAATGACCCAGAAGAGAAATAAAGCCAACTTTTTAAATAAATAATGCACTGTGAGCTGTTGGTAAGAGGACTCACTCTTCAAAGAGGTGCCGGCCCACCTCAGCATCCACAGCACTGAGTGGGTCATCCAGTAAGTAGATATCTGCATCCTGATAGACTGCTCTAAAAGAAAACAATACACAGATATATGGAGGTTATTTTTGTCACTGGCACCAAAGAAGAAGAAGCATTACTGTGTTGTTATTCAGCGCACCTGGCTAAGCTGACCCTCGCCTTCTGTCCTCCACTCAGGTTGGATCCTCTGTCTCCGACCATTGCCAAGTCACCACCTGGCAGCAGGTCCATGTCCTGAGCAGGATCCAAATGTAACTTTACCAGATATTCATATTTGCACAGGCCTCACTACAAGCCAGATGAAGTAAAACACTGCCAAGAACAGGTTGTTCTCACCCTCTTGAGGGCGCAGGCTCTCAGAACTCTTTCATACTTCTTGGGGTTGAGCTCCTTTCCAAAAAGGATATTGCTTCGAACTGTGCCGGGTAAAATCCACGGTTGCTGAGATGTGTACGTCAGCTCTCCTTTGACTTTAACCACACCACTCTCCTGACTCAGCTCTCCCAGGATGGCACTGAGGAGCGAGGACTGACATGCACAAGGTAAAAAAAAAATTTGAAAGTTTTGGAAAAACCCTTCAAATCATTTTGTTGCTCAGAGTTGGCTAAGAAGATAAATAAGACTGGAAGTGTATGAACCTGTGAGAAATCTGATTAGATTGTTCAAAAGAAAAAAGGAATCAGAGATTGGACTAGAATACATAATCCCATCTTGGTTTGGATCAGGATCAGGATCAAACTCTCAGTATATGTTCAAAACTTAGGATTTGGAAAGCCGGGATCCAAAAAGTCTGGATTAGTCTGATACCAGCAGAAGGCTGAGCTCAGGAACAAAACAGTCCTTAAAATTGGTATGATATAGTATACATCTAATTATATAAAGTATTAAAAAAATTCAGTAGAAGTTTAAAAAAAAGAATTAAACATTATTTTAAATTGTAATTTGTCATTTATCAGAATTTACTAATCACATTACATTTTTGCTTATAAAACACATGTACAAAATATCCACAGTGTATTTTTGAATAACATGTTGTATGTTTATTTGGTGTTGCTAAGTGATGTTTGTATTATTTCACATAGTTCTGCTTTCTATCTACTGAAAGTAAAAAATTAAAATGGCACCATGCTGGATATTTTAGCTGTTTTTCTGTTTGTATTTTACAAAGGTTACATCATGATTTACAGTCCCACTTCCAGCACTACTGAACTGGACTGGATCATCTTGAAACGAGTATATCAAGGTGATCAAACCAAAATTGCTATGAAAAACATCCACAATTTTTAAATTCAGATCATTCTGATGCAAATTAAACTTTTTTAACAGCTGGAACCTGGATGTAATTAACTTAGCCTAGCATAAAATGTTAAAAACATAACTCCTGGTATATTAAAAAATCATCATATCATTTATGATCCTTAAGGAACTCCTTAATAAAACCATTTGTCATGAAATGTCACTTGCTGAACAATAATCTGAGAGATGGTGCCTGCTTATAGATCAAACACATGTTGGAAAAGAGGCTTTAGGCTAGCTGCTGGAAAACTAATGGTAAACACAAAGAAAAAAGAATATATTAATATGTCTCAGGTTTATATAATCATGTGTGCATGACTATAAACCTGAGACTAGAGAACAGACCTGACCTTTCCAGCTCCGACAGGTCCAATGACTGCAAGGAGCTGATCAGCTCTCACCGTGAAAGACACGTTCTGCAAAGTTGGAGCTTCAAGACTCTGCAATAAAAAGTAAGTAAACTAAAAACAGTGCCATGTAGTAACCATGCAGTACGTCACTTAAACATGAGTTTACATATACGGTTCAAAACCACAAATTTATGCCTGAGGTTTCACAATCTGTTACACAAGGAAGGGGGAGTTTTCTCACCTTGTCCCAGCAGCATATTAAATCCTGAATTTTGACCACACAGTCCTTCTTGTCCACCACTGGAAGTCCCAGATGCTGCGGAGCAACTTCTTCCAGCAGAAGAAATTTCTTAGAAGAATAGTACATTTCAAATTTTATATGAAGTTATCAACACTAACTAGCTGTAAATGCACAACCTCAGTCTGTGATGTAGTTACTTTAATCCTTTGGATGCTGATGAGAGACTCAGAGACCTTCTCTATGGCATAAGGGAAAAACAGAGTGATGGTGAGTCTGACCGCCCCGTACAGGGAAACGGCCATAAACACTCTGCTGACAGACAGCTTGTTCCCTGTCAGCACGTAAACACAGATGGTGACGAAGATGATGATCTTGCTGGCCATAAAAAAAGACGCCATGTTCAGGCCACGCAGGTAGGAGCTTTTCATGATCTTGGAGATTTCCATCCTGTGCACAGCAAAACACGTTAGTTAATGCTGTTCTTATCTTTCTGATGTCTTCATTTAAAATCTATGAGCTACTTGTCAACTCATTGAAGCAAGTTGGATGGAAAGGAACAGATGGAAGAACTTGTGAACAATTTAATTGCACAATACAAAAACAAAACTAGACCCACTGTACCTTCTGACCTCATCGACCAGTGCACCAAAAGGCTTCTCCCACCCATACATCTTTATAACTCTGATGCCAGAAATGACTTCGCTCATTGTACGGATCCTCTCATCTGTTAACATTGCTGTTTCAGCCCTGCAACAGAAGAAACAAAGTATAAACATAAGACAATAATAAGTGTAAAAAACAGATTTATCTGTATTTGTATATCTGTGAATGACTGCAAACCTGAGCCTCGAGAACAAGCGTCCAAACATGGTCTGTACCGGCATTAAAATGCAGAAGACAGCCATTCCTGCCAGACACGACGGGCCGATCGCGTACATCAACAATAATATCACAGATGCTGCTTGTAGAGGACCAAGCCAGAAAAAGTGCAAGTATAATGTAACCTGTAAGACAATGATCAGCAGTAATATTATAAAGATCTGTTAAACTCAATATAACAACATGTAAAACACAACTTAAAGAGAAGATCTGAACAAACACTGAGTTGCCAGGTTGATAGGTACACAAATGAACAAAATAATGGTGCAGTCTAATTCAACATATCTGCAATAAATCCTGCCTGCGGGTTATAAGTTTGTGTTTTTGTTATAAAGCCTATTCACATTGATTTACATACACTGGACAAAATAGAAACAATGGATGAATTAACACTTTTGTAAAACATTTTCAACAACAAGTGAACATCGAAATTTTCATAAAACCAGAATTTAAACTGGAAACAATTTCAGTCACCTCGTCGAATTTGTTGACATCATTGGACAAGAGGTTCACAATCTGTCCTGTGGTCGTTTTGAGAAAAGCTGTGCTGTTCAGACAAAGAGCCTTGGCAGAGCAAAGGTATTAGATGAAGTTAACCCCATGCATGTTCAAAAATGTTATAAATCCCACAGAGAATAACTTTTAGACAAAGACGTGTCATAATGACCTTCCGATAGATCATGTGACACATGGCCACACGAATCTTCATGCCTGCTCGTTGGACATGGTAGAAATACAGGTGGTGGAGGACAGCCAGGCAGATGGTGGACAGCGAGATGCCTGCAGCGTAGCTGTAGGCCTCGTAGACGGCTGCAGAGTTAGTGGGGTCATAACTCTCAAAGTATTCAATCAGCTTCCCGAGTAGCACTGGTTGAATGACTTTGATAATTTCCTAATAGAAATGGAATGAAAAGGAAATATTTAATAAAAACTCACATTTTAAATGCAACATGGCTCAGTGTACATGTGGAGATGAGCGCTGTACCTCTACAAAGATGTATATTCCAATGAGTGAGTATGACTTCCAATAGCAACGGACGAGAGCTTTTGTAAGTTTGGGTGGTCGCATTTCTTTTGCTGCCTGTTGAACTTCATTATTCCAGTACCTTTGAAAATAATTAAGAAGTGAACAGAACCGGTCATTGTTGTTTCTGATCAGGAAGTTTTTAGTAACCACCATTACTCATAGTACTGCTGGTGATTATCTACAATGTAAAAAAATCTGGTGAATGTTTTTCACCAGAAGGTTCACTTGTACACACTGTATTCACAGAGGAATAAACCATTATTACTGGAAAGCACTGAGAGAGCACACACCTTCACCGAGGCATAATCTGTATCGGATCGCCATCAAATCATCTCAGATTGTACACACGCAGTCATCCTGCATGTGTGTGAAGATTTTCAACAAAATCCACTGGGTTGTGGCAAAGTTGTGAATTTTACCCAGAGAGCTAAAATCTTTCACGGTTTTCAGTTTGTGTCCACAGCGTCCGTCTTCTTCTTCTTCCTCTTAGACACAGCAGTAATATACTGGCGCCCCCTACTGGATCTGTGGCACCATTGTCTTTGTTAAAACATTTGCTTATTAACCCATAACCCACTATGACAGAGAATAGTCGGTCAGTCTTCTCATTTCCAGCGATAACACAGAGAATGTTCATATAACTTTCAGTTTCAATTGTGCAATAGGCTTTGACCCAGCTTGTGCAATTCTGTGGGCCCGGGACTGTGCATTACATAAAAAAATTCAGCGGGCTAAGGGTTAATATATTTATTTATTTATTTATTAAAAAGGATCCCCTTTAGCTGATGCCAATAGCACCAGCTAGTCTTCCGGGGGTCAGAGAAAAAAAAATAAATAAAAAAGTAATAGTAATTTTCAGGATTCTTTTCAGGGAGAATCCAATCCTCTGATCTTGCCTAAAATTGAATCCTTTGTTTCTTGGGTAATAGCCTATCGTTCAAAAACAGATAAATAATTAATCTGTTTAGCAGTTTTTCATTAATGTTTCCATAGACATACATATATAGAATGTACGAAGCTAACGTGACACCACCTTTGTGGAATTGCGTTTTGAAGCCAGGAGATCGGCATTTGAACGTCACCATGTTGGTTGTTTGGAGCCAGAAGTGACCATATTTGGATATGAAAAGAGGACTAAGGAGTCGGGTATAACCCTTGAACCTGAAGACACTGTCCAATGTGTATGAGACTCGACTTTGCGCTGGTCTCACCTTCCTCTTTTTGAAGCCTAACATTTAGCTAATGATGATTTTCATATGGGCCACCAGGTCATTGATGAGAAGAATAAACTTTAGCTAATGAAATCAGACTGATGTGGAAAAAATGTATTGAGTATTTCATGATGGAAAATAATAATTTTGAAAGAGTTTTTTGAAGCCAGCATCTAGTGGCTGTCAGAGGTATTGCACACTGGCCTCATTTGTGAGCCCTGATTGCTTGGTTCATTTCTAAAATACAGTCTATGAATGTTACTAACAGCCGAGCTAACACACAAATAAATCAACACAGCTGAAAACTTGGTTCTTGACGAGGATAACACTATGTTGTTTGTATGGATGTAAACTAACTAGGTTTGTGTTGTACGCACTACAGAAACTAGCATGCAGCTGTCAACATACAATTTTCTATGCAATAGCGGGGGTTGTATGTTATTTAAAGCACTGTATCACAATGAGAAAATTATAACAAGACTCTTTTAGGGGCTTCAGTGCATATTTGCAATTCTAATGGAAGCATTACGAGGATCAGATGAGGGTACCACCTGCTTCAAAGCACAGAGGCCGACAATACCATTACCTAAAACACTTCAGACATCAGCTATAGCTCAAAATCAATCTCCATGACAATTAAAATCCCGAGTGTATTAAGTACCCAAGCTTTGCTTTATGCTAAGCAACCAAGCCGAGCTCTCAAGTCAAAGAGCTCCTGAAAGAGGGAACTGCTCCAAGTGTTAGTATGGTCACTGTACATACCCATTTTCCACCAAACAAGAACCAGTGCTAGCTCCGTGTTGGTGCTTGAGCTGGTGGGTTGTTGGTTCAGATCAAGTTCCTCCGAGAAACCGGTTTGCTTTTCCATTGGCAAGGAGCCAAGTTGGGGCCACATCATTGCGTCAAAGTAAAATGTCAGTACGTTATCGCCAGGAGATGTGAAAAGTTCCCCGTTCCCCAACAACGGGCTGCTAGCAAGCTAGTCACTGTTAACAAACTATTGTTACCCTGTTACTATCAGTCCATTAAAAAGCTATTTTTTTCATATATTCTAGTTACAACATGATTAAGCTAGCAAAGCAGTTTTGCATTGCTAAGTGCGGTATTTATTCAGTTTTGGTCGGTCCGTGTACTTTGCGGCTATAGACTGTATAATATGCTGTTGCTGGCTAGCTCGTGGAACAACTTCCGGGTCACGGAGCCAAAACAAACAGGAAATAGAAATATAAGTTTTCCACGGGTGTATTTTAATTTCAATTTCCATTTAATGTTCCATTTCCTGTAATTAAATTGGATAACGGATAAAGGATAATGAATTACGGCCCATTTTCCGTTTTTCATTTTGTTTTATCACTGGAAAAAACGGGAGCGGTTTCTTTTTCGTGTTTATTTTGAAATCTCAAAATAAGAAAACGAATGGCAGTGACATACACGAACCCTGGTCACATATGACGGCCAAGCGCATCCTGTAATAATGCATGTAATAATGCTTAAATGGAGGAGCTCATCGTGTGCATGCAAGTGCTGTTCCTGGTTTTGCAAGTCTACATTGAGATCCAGAGCCAAAACATCCAACTGTTAGTGGCTACCCTGTTTTCACTGCTCTACTCTTCTATCTGTGTGGGGGCAGACCCTACATGAGAAACTTCGAGAGGTGCTTTCTATATATAGGTGGGCTCACCTCCAAGTGCAATGTCATCTATGACGAAGATGTCCAGGCTGAGAGGTCACAGGCAGTGGTGGGGGACATTCATGAGTCTCTGATTGGTTATTGCACACTTGGATTGTGTTGCAGTGGAAAAAAGGGGTGGGGCTGGGGGGTAATTTCAATATGGCTGCTATTTATTGTGAGTGTGCAGCCCTTAGCCGTAGTTTACGATACTCAGGGGTTTACATGCCAAACCTTGCACTTATTATTAGCCTGAACAGGGTAGAGAAGGAAACCCTGGTGTGATATGAATGTCAAGAATAGCCTCTGTGATCTAAATCTAAGCTGTTTAATCAACATTTGTGCAGGTCATGCATCCAGAGTGCACGCTTATCCAGTAATGGTAAAAGGTATTACTATAGAATGGAGGTGGTTTGTTCAGGGTTTTGTACCCAAAAAAAAGCATTGACATGGACCAATTTCAAAACCAATATCATGAAAGAAGATGGCAAGAATACCCAGAAGGTGAAAGGTTCTTTTGAAAACCCCTGAAATGAAAGTGAATACCAGCAGAGAAGTGGAGGAATCAAGGTGAGAAGGTCTTACAGCACAGGTCAGAAAGGATGCAAAATATTGAGTTTTCAAGCATAATAAAAAAAAATTTGTGCAATATTTAAAAACGTTTGAGTGTCACACTGATGGTGGATGAGTCCACAGTTGTGACTCCGCACCTGGTTTATACAGCTCAGCTTAACATGAAAGGTTGAATTTACAAAGTACTACTCCATCAGTTATTCTGGGAGAATCAGTTATACATGTTATTTGTTTGATTTGATGAGATAATCTTGGGACCAATAGTAAAACTCAATGAATATCAATGAATACTGTCAAAATGAATTATTAATAATAAACTCTTACCACTGCAGTTCACTTCCGAGTCTCTCGGATGCATCCTCTGGAAGGACTCTGTACATGTCATCTTCTTCCAACTTTCTCTTGTACCCAATCCTGAACAAGGGATTCAGCCAACTAAAGACAAAGTAAAGCATGATCAGTCGTTAGCAAGACTGAATAATTCACCCTTGTGCAGTATATTTAATTAACTAAATATATGCACTGTTTACATAGCACAGAGAGACATGTCACTTCATTATAAGAGGTAAGTACTGTACATTCTGCCCACAGTTAATACATTAAAATGTTTACATGGTATAATAAAATACAGTATCTGGAGGACATTGCTCTACTTTTAACTATTGCACTTTAAACAAACATAATTTGAGTGATACAGGTCTTTCATCAGAATATTTTTTTCTTTACTACGTTAACATACTTTGCTTCTCACTAAAATAAAAGTTTGATTATCTTTAGGAAAGCTGCCACTTTCACTTTTTTTAAGACCGCTGTAATTCACTTATTCCAACCATCCTGCACTTTCTCCTTCATGTGGTTTTTATGTTTCTGACACTGACGGATGCTGCAACTACACCTGTTATCACATCCAGAGACAGGCTTTTTTTTCCCTGGAGTGGCCACAAACTGTCACACAGGAGAGCTCTCCATTCAATTAATGTCACGCAAAGCTGTCACTTGTAAAGGCTGTGAGGCTTTTCTTTTCTTTTTTTTTTTCTTACCAGAAGAAAATCTTGGAGAGAAGATTAGCTGAAACCGAAGGATTATCCTTCGCCTCCTTCCGCAGAGGCTCCATGCCCCCCCTCCCAAAAAAGTAACAGCAACCTGAAGACTGTCCAAGCTGCAGGCTGTGTGGCGGGGTGGGGGGATATCGATAAACAGGAAACCCTGAAATATCAGCTGTTGGAAACTCCAATGTCTGTCATTATTACACCTACCGACATTCAGCACGAGATTACCACAGGGCGCTCTCAGCCGGCTTGGCTCCAAGGTGCGCACGTCGGTGCGTAATCCCGCCCACTGCACGGGGATTGGCTGAAACATGTATCCATCACTCCCTTCAAACTCTGCATGTGAGGACCTCCTTTTCAAGTTGTTTTTAAATTTTAGTCAACACACAGTGCTAACCCTCACAGATGCTGTGCACTGAGTAACACAATTTCTGTTTTTGGTTTGATGATGAACTTTTGTTAGTTGGTCCAAAAGATAAACAAAAATAGTGAGGGACTGTCAGAAATTCTTCATTAGTTTAAAGTCACACAGTATGATGCACAGGTTCTGAGAACTGAACTGCAGTTTCACAGAAAATGACATTAAACAGAGTTTTGTGGGCGATGTTATTACTCAGAATAAATTGTGCAGCAACCATAAATTGAGCAATCAGTGCTCAAAAAGTAGGCCTATGCAAAAGTGCAAAAAAGTGCAATACCACTGAAGGCCACTAGAGGCTGGCTCCAAAAAATCTGGCTCCAATTGACTTCAATCCAAAAATATTAATTTTCAATCATTAAATTCTCAGACAATACGTTTTTGTCACAAGTCATTCTGATGCCATTAGCTGAAGTCAATTTTTTTAACTAGTGATCAGATGGTCCCTCTAAAAAAAAAAAAAAACTTACTTAATTAGATATTAAGCTTCAAATATGTAAACTATGTGAATATTGTAATAATCCATCCATAGATCCATCGTCTATACACACTTATCCAATTAGTTCACAAGGAGCTGGGACATATTCCAGCTGGCTGGTGTAATAATAATAAACTAATATCCTTCAAAATTTTGTATCAAATCTACCCTGTTAAAGAAACTGTTAGAAAGATTTAAACTTATCACAGGCTATGTCTGTGCTTTTTGCAACTCACGCAGTAAAACTATATTTATTTTTTAGGACAGATATGCAAAATTTTATCAATAGAAAAAGTTTACTGATGCAAATGAATGTATTTGATGTAATCTTGCATTGCATATTAACATAATTCCACTTTTTATTATTGTTGGCAAATTCCACGTACACAAATAACCTGGTTCTAAACCCGGAATTAAAAAAATTCAGTCATTTTAGCATTTTAACAGAATATATGAAAAAGAAAAAAACTACAAAGACTAACTGCTATATTTCTTTACACATTCATATACAAATACTGTTTAAAGCTGGAAGAACCAAGAAAAAGTTATCGAATCATGAGGAATAGAAAACAGACCAAATGGACCAGTGAACACATTTCTGAAGATGTGTATTGTTACATATGTTACTCATGACATTACAGATTATTTGTACACAAACTCACATGTGACTGCACCAGGAACTTTTTAGGAAGTTTAGTAGATGTAACTAAGCAGCTTCCTGAGTTAAAGTCAAGGCTAAACCTGTATGTGAACCTGGCCTGAGCATTTAAAGTGCGGTGGTTTCTTAAGCATTAAATCATTTTGCTCCTGGTTGCACAATAATGCCTCTTTCACATTTGTTCAAATTAAATATATTGCAAGCTTCAATTCTTTCTGTTGAAATATACACAAACTGAATTATTTTATGTCACCATTAAATCTTGAGTTATATACATCTTTCTCCCCAGAGCAAACTTTTACTTTGAAAGCTCTTACTTTTTTATCATTAAACTGATATTGCAGAAAAATCCTTTTTGTAATCTTGGCGACAGCACGGGCAGTATTTTACCTTGTGAACAACATGGATAATTAGGATTGCCCCCATTTGGATTTGATAGTCTTGAGACTGTCCCATTTTACTATGCATGAAAGCGCTTCCTACTTCCATTTAGTTAAATGTCACCTTTTGTAATGGACGTGTGTTAATATTCAACTAAATTTAGGTCACAGACAAAATGTGTGACACGTGTGTTTATTTCTCAGAGAGGGGGTAAAGTGAAAACTGCAGGGGAGTTATTTTCCCAATCTGCCATTTCTTCAATCAGTACAACCTAAAATAAATGCACTAAAATCTATTTGTGCACTTTTATGAGGGAAGAAAGTGTTGACTTTTGATTACTTGCTCTCGAATCCACTCTGCAAATACTGCATCAGACCTCAGTCACATTTTCCATGTTATATATAGAGTTTATATACAGATGGATGTGTAATACTTTGTACTTTGCCTGATGTGTAATTTCCCCACAGAGTTTGTTCGATTTTATTTCCAACAGTTAATATTTATTTTAGAAAAGAAAAAAAACTTGATAAACGTGAGAAGGTACAAAACAACTCATATATCCAAGGTCGTCTGTGGAGAGTTTTCATATTAATAATATGACTCAGTATTTGTGAAACTCGTAGCTTATTTCCTGCATGAAGTCATAGGACAAACATCCTCCTTGTTACAACAGTGCGAGAGATATGGAGCATGATTCAGCATCAGTGAGAATCATAAGTCATTTTCTTCTTTAGTTTTTATTTTTATATGAAATCTGGCACTGCACTCGTGTGAGAACAGGGTAAAAAACAACATTCACGTCCACATATGAGTTGGTAATCATTAGTCATCCAGTTGTTGAATATCATGTGCAGAAATAGATGAACCAGTAACTGGACTTTGTCACATCACCTCCTGTTTTTTGGGGATTACTGATTACTCCTTTATTATTTTTTATGTTAATATGATACCTAGCATAGTTTTTTTAAACCAAAACATGAGCCTGCACATATTTCCCATGTTCCCTTTCACAATGTAATACCTAACCAAAAGCTCATGTTTATTTTATTATTTCACTTTTAGCCACATGTGTCCATCCCTCACCACCACAAAAAGCAGGCAAGATGTCTTGTCTGTTAATCATCTCAGTGAAACACATGTCCACAGTGTAATTTACTTGCCTGAGGATATTCCTATTTCTTCTTCATTTGTTGAATTGGAAACAAAACACTGTAAAGAGATCTGAAAACGCAGCAAATGTCAGGCCTGCAGATTGTGGCTTTTCTCAGTGGTCTGGTCGGACTCGGTGCCACTATTGGCGCCACCGTGTCCAATGAATGGAGGGCGACCAGCCGGGCATCCTCAGTCATCACGATGACCTGGGTGCTCCAGGGTCTGTGGAACAACTGTGCGGGAAATGCAATTGGAGCCGTGCACTGCAGACCACATCTTACCATCCTTCAGCTGGAAGGTAAGCTCCCAGACACATCTCTATAATGTGACTGATTCATCTGTCTCTGGTAATTAGTTGTACATACTGTGTAAAATATGTCCAGGGGGCTACAACATGATGGTACGGTGTTGTGTGTATACAGAGAAGTGTTTAGTGAAGAGTTCATGTAAAAATACAGGATAATCTTTTTTTTTTTTTTACAATAGAACGATCACGTATGTTTGTAGCTGCTGCCAAATTTCTAGTAAATTCAGTGAAGTAGTAATTTCATAATTTGTAATGATCAGTTTTCTAAATGAGTAATTTTAAATGCTATTACATTTAATTGCAATAACTTTATTACAAACAAATCTATACTTCATTTTTGTAAATAAAAAAGTCTCAGAGGATCAGATCTGACAGCGATTGTCCTGTTATTATCTTTTATCATGTCCACTGATTACACCACAATCTAATTAGTTTCTGATAACTAACCCCGACAAACAAAATACATAAGTGGAGAATCAAAGCATATGATCATTTTCATTTCTGTTACAGATTGTGAATGATGCCCTGACTGTGGCAAATGTGTAATCTTTTGTCAGACTGAGAGAGTTTCAGGTAGAGGAGAAGTAAACGTGTCAGCGGTAATGAATCAGTAACAGAAAATTATATCAGCTCCAAAATCAAATTAATTATCGTACTTTGAGGGAGAAATCCCCCACACTGTATGTATTTGTTCAATATTGGAAGGATGGGTTGTTACTGTCTAATGTTAAATCACTATAGTGGATACAGTAAACATTAAATACACATATGTTTAACCTCTCCATAACTCATTCAGCCTCATTAGGTAAAATTCAGAGAAGTTTGGATGCTTTCTTTTTAATCAAATTACACTTTTTATTGTTTTTTTGTGTGAAAACAACGAATACCACCCCTGCACCAAACAATTTTTTTGTTTTCTGAGATCATTACAAGCCGTATTGCATGTATAGTATGTTTAGAAACATCAAACCAATTTTCAGTGGTGGTAGTCATTTCAGAGCTTCTGTTTTTTGAAGCACATCATGGATCAGATGGATGGTACAGAACATTATAGTGGAATCAGGTTTTCTCCCTGTATGTGCAGAGTTTCCTGTGTCACGACAAGAACAATATTCCCAAATTATTGATTTTTTTCATCAAATATTGCTCCAAAAATACAGTAGCAATCACCATCATCATCATCATCATCATCATCATCTTTTATTTCAAAAAGCACCCGCTCTAATCACAAAAACAGAAAGACATGTATCATACCAACTTAATAATACAAATTAAATCCTGTTGCGTATCCTCACACACTTTCAGTCAAACAAACACTAGAAACCACTGTTTAGATCAGCAGTGGTAAACTCAGTTTATTTTGATCTCAAGTGGGCCACACCAGTAAAATAATAGCATAATAACTCCAAACTTTTCCCTTTTTTTTAGTGTAAAAATACACCATGACATTGTTTACATGAACAACTTTTTTTTTTTTTACAAAACATTTTAATAACTTGAAATTTCTTGAGAAAAACAAGTTAAATTTCAACACTATTGTGCCTCAGTTTATCATTTACACATTAACGACTTACAGATCACAGTAGATCTACGATTCCCATTCATGCTGTCCCAGTGGTCTTTTGGCTCTCGTTACTGGTCTTACTAAGTATCTTCAAGTGTTTTGCTGAAGCTGTAGTTTTCTATTGTTCAGTCTTTGTCTTTGTTGTTTTGCCTTTTTGTTGCTTTGCTTTCTGTTTTCTTCTTAATTTTTTTGTCAAGCACTTTGTAAACTATGGTTCTTAAAAGTATTATATAAATAAAGTTATTTTAATTATTTTAATTAAAGTTATTTTGTTACAT
>OOFC01050185.1:17267-29873 GCA_900323345.1 Pseudochromis fuscus | reverse complement strand
CCCAACCCAACTCAACTCAACCCAACCTAACCCAACTCAACTCAACTCAACCCAACCCAACTAAACTCAACCCAACCTAACCCAACTCAACTCAACTCAACCCAACACAACTCAACCCAACCCAACTAAACTCAACCCAACCCAACCCAACCCAACTCAACTCAACTCAACTCAACTCAACCCAACCCAACCCAACTCAACTTTATTATTCGTCCCCTGAAGGGCGATGTGTTTTGCAGCAGTTTACACAACCATCCAATAGCAAAAGATAAAAACAAATTAAAAGTAAACGTTACATAAAACAGTAAAAGCACAGTAAAACAATAAAACTCAATAAAACCAAAATAATAAAAAAAAACCAATAAATATCACACGAAACATAGGATTGACATGGACACTAGCAGCAGTCTTGGTCAGACATGTCAGGTTTAGTTCAGAGCTGACAGTCAGCAGCAGCAAGACAGAACAAAGTATCAGGATGAAGTGCATCGTTGCTGTACATGATAAGGTACCACCTGAGCCGGGTCGTTGAGTGGGTTGTCAGTGAATGGTAAGCTTCAAGGGGCTCCACCCCCAGCTCCTCTCATCCACATGTGGAGTGTCCTCGAGGAAGACAATGAACCCTACGTTGCTCCCTAAGGTGGCTAGCACCTTGCTTTGTAGGCGTACAGATATGGAAAATACAACACACACACTACACTGCACACATCACAATAACTTACATCAGTACAACTTGGTAACTTTGAGTACACTTGTCCAAAATCCTTTTCATCTAAACTTCAGAACTTAGCATTTACAGATTGACTGTAAAACTCGGGAGACAGATTTTATCAGTTACCTAGGCAACAAAAAAACCATTGTCCAGATCGGTTCTTTATCTCCACCAAATCCCTCCATTACTGCTGTCCCATAATACAACAGGTAAAAGCTTATTGTGGAAATGTCAGAGACCATGTTTATTTACTTGTATTTAGGGAGGTAGAGTCCCAGACTGCTGGAGAAGTTCAATGTCAGCCCTCGGGGGCCCCCAGCTGGCCTGGGGCCCCAAGCAGTTGCCTGACTTGCCTGTGGGCCAACAGCACCCCTGCTTACTCCCTGTGTTTATGTTTAGTGTGTGTGTCTCTCTCTCTCTTTACTTTGATTGTTCAGACACGAGTGCCGCTCAGTTTTAATCTTCCTGACGTCTGTCCTAGTTATTACCGACAGGAGACTCTGTTCTTCATCCCTATTGGTTGTTGGAGGCGGTTGAAGTTCACAAAGCAAATATGTGCATGTAGGTAGAAAGATTGCCTCCTTAATGCTTCGACTTAAAAGTAATGAGCCCACACCTGGCGAGTAATGAGTTTTTGGACTTATGGGCGAGACTATAAAGATGAATCCCTCTTCTGTCTCACATGCAAAATACCATGACGACCCAGAGTGATTTACCAGTGTGCACACACATCCTTGTGTTGTTGTGTGTGTTTATGAGTAAATGGGAGTGAGTGAGTGAGTGAGTGAGTGAGTGAGTGAGTACAGTATGTGCCATGTGCTGTGCAAAGTGCTTGTTATGTGAGTAAATGTGGTAGATACAATATACTGTGCATAGGCCCAGGGGCCTGCTTTTCTGCACCTGCTATGCTGTTAATGCACGTGTGTGTTAATGTGCATCATAAGAGCCGGGAAGTGAAGTTAGATTACCATGAAAAGGGCACTGTTAAGGTTTTTTATGGGTCTCCCTTCTCTGGGACATTATTGGCGCAGTAATCACTGCAGGCCAGACAAAGCATCTCCTCGTTTAATGTTGTGTGCAGACTGGCGGTGATAATCCAGGGGGGAGGAGGAGCAGATCATGAGGAACGAGGTGCTCCTGACCTTCAGATTGCACCTTGACAACATTCAGTCAGAGTTTGCATGCGCGATGCATATGAAGATAAGGCTGCGGCTTGCATCACTTCTGACGTCTGAGAAAGACGATTCATGCTAATGAGGTTCTGGAGAGGATCTGTGAAAGGCAAATGATGCACATGAAACCAGGTTACTGCGAGAAATTAGGTTAAAGGAGGAAATCAGAGAACAAGTTAATAGGTGCTGCAATGACCTGGAAATATGCTTTGGTTTACACACTACTGGTCAGTAATCAGATTTCCCTATATAGCACCATCCATCCATCCATCTTCTAGACCAGCTCATCCACCCGGGTCGTAGGAGGGGGCTGGAGTCCATCCAGCTGGCAGGGTCACTGTGAACAGATCACCAGTCTATCACAGGACCACAGAGGGAAACAACCTGTGCAGTAATATGTATCTTGTTTTTCAAACCACGGTTAGTATTTTCAGTGCTTTCTAATTTCCATACATCCTCCAACATTACATTTTTACATCCCACTACACGGAGGTCATCACAAGCTACAACAACAAATATACATATACACACACATATATATAGATGATGTGCTTTCGACTGGGACTGGCTTTCAGAGTATCTGAGATGTTAGCTTTAAGGTCGGCTCAGGGAAACATTCCTGGTAAAACAGCCGTCTAGTGTCAGACTCTGCACACGCTGTACTTTGATGTGCTATCACTGTGTAAAGGTGATGCAGCAAATATGACATCTTATTTACACATCCAGGAAATGTGGACTAACACTTGAACATATAAAGTAGAGCGGCAGTCTCCCTGGTGACTGTAAAATACACGGAGAGTGTTTTTAGCTTTGTTTTGGTCCCCACCACCAGCTGTTGAGTATCTGGTGCTAGCTCTGGTTTGTTCAGCAGCTGAAGTGTTGTGCTGGAAACAAGGTTGATGAGAGCGTTGAGACTCGAAGACAAAAAGACAAAACAACAAGCCACTGGAGGGGCTGTATCTGGGTCAAAGTTTTCAGTGGGTTCAAAGCAAATGACAAATGATTATGTTATTTGATCAAAAGTTAATTTAAGAATATCAACCAGTGCAGCTTTAAAGTTTGTTATTAAACAGTTGGGACTAATATTTGTACATAGTAGACAGTTCATAGTGGACAAAACACTTACTGGATCTTCAATATCCTTACTACTTTTACTACATGTTTTATAAATTCAATTTGATTCAATTTTATTTATATAGCGGCAAATCATAATCAAATTACATCAAGGTACTTTACATCGTAAGGTCAAACCCTTACGACGTTATCAAATTAAGAGCGGGAACCCCAGCCAACCCCCCCAATGAGCAGCACTTTGGCAGTTGGCACTTGGCAGATGGTGGCAATTAAAAACTCCCTTTTAACAAGAAGAAACCTCTGGCAGACAGTCTTGTCTGCCACCACCACTGGGAGGACAGGCAGAGACAACAGGACAGGGAGAGAGAGAAAAGACAGTAAACACTGAACAATGAGCCAGGACAGTGGACGGATGGTTGTCCAGGGACCACAGACCTGCAGACGCAGAGAGAGGACAGGGAGGACACATTAGAAAGACAGGGAAGAGTAGAGAGAGATGCATCATGGGGGATCCCCCAGCAGCCTCAACATAAAGCATAAGTAAAGGGTGTTTCAGGATCACGTGAGCCACCCTAATTATGACCTTTATCAAAGGAGAGACGCTGCAGTACAGTCACTCGCTAGCTATAGTGTGTTTCAGTGGTCCAATCAAACAGCTTCACAAGTTTTGTCCCACCAAATATGTCACTATACAGAAGTTAGCTGGCACGAGCCCTCATGTGCTAGCCCAGTAAGATGCCACACCCGCTGGCTTGGCCATGCCCGTCGCCTTCCTCCTGACCATCTGACAAGAGCCATCCTAAAGTTTGACCCAAGTGCTGCAGGCTGGAGACGACCACAAGGCAAGCCCCGCACCCGATGGCTTGATGTCATTGCAGGCGAACTTTCAAAGACGCGAAGTTGCCGTGGAGGATGCAGAGCTGCTGGCACAAGACCGCCAGACTGGAAGAAACTGGTTCATCTGGTTGGCTCAACGCACAGGGACGGGAGCCCCCCCCCTTCACAGGAGCCTAATTAACTAACTAACAGAACTTAGATGTGACATGTTAAATTGCAACCCAGTGCAATGCAGCCCATCTATCTGAGGTCACCCGGCAGGTCTATTGTCTCCAAATCATGGACGCCAGAGTTGTGGAGCTCGCTGAATTTGAGGTTTTATCAGGTGAGAAATTTGAAAAAACAGCCAAGAGATGAAGAGGTTAAAATTCACAAAGGGTTTAAACATCCTGTGTGTCAGATGAGTAGCACAGCTCAGAGTATTTCATCTTTTGATCACAAGAGATCCAACAGCTTTGTTCAAAGTCAGGAAGTTCTGTGTACAGGATATGACCCACTTGTTCGTGACAGCTGTACAATAACAGTACACTAACCCCCTGCGCCACAAGGTGCATAAAGCCTGAAGCCTTCAACAATCCAGCGTTTCACCAACACACTCTCTGACATGGAGAGGGGGCTGTAAACAAACTCAATGTTTCCAGCTGTGTCTCTGAGTCACATCACAACCTGAGCCTCAAAAGTGAAAACCCTGCAGCCTCACATTTCCCTTCAATAAAGGGCTACACAGTAGGTCAAGGTCCAGAGACCAGAGGCAGGGAGACTACCTGTGTCATGGCTACTTTCGCTACAATAGACTGAGCAGCATGTTTTATCTCAGCAACTCCAGCACATGTTGTCTGATTTGTCACCAACTTTCAGGCTAACATGAAATAGTCACTGACTTACTTGAATGCAGCTGGGGAGAGGGTGTCACATATCAACTCACCACTGCCATTGTTGCTGTTAAGGAGGTGGTTTGCTCACCACATGGATTCACACCAGTCCCATCGGGATCAGAAGCTGGTCCAGCAGCACAGATGGAGGCGGTGGAGTCTCTGGTTTTTTTTTTTTTTTTTAGGCCTTTGAATGCAGATTGATATGATGATTTGATTGCGTCCTGAACATTTTAAGACTGGACACATATCAACTGTTTCCACCATAGGGGGCAAATTTAGTTGCTGATAGTGTGAGAGAGACTCAAACCTGAGGTCTGAGTCTGTCTACTAGACCACAGACCTAAGGACTGGTCAGTAACATCTGGAAATCTGACCTGTCTCAACAAATGTCCTGATTTCATCCTGTAGATTCTTACAGACCCATTACTGTCACACTGACAGACTTATAGTCCAAAGCAGCTTGTTTCCTCAGACACAGGCTGAAGACCTCAGTGTTTCTCTGTCATTTCTCTTTTTCACTTATTCAGTACAAGTATCTCTCGGTATCAGCTGTCAGCACAGACTTAAAGGGGACATATTATGGAAAATCCACTTTTTAAAGTCTTTCATATGTATTGTTTGGTATGTGGCTGCCTCCAAGTCCACTGACTGTGAGATTTTAAAACCAATTAATTATTGCGTGAGCTGCTTGAAGAGAAATATCTGCAGTAAAATGAACCATTTTGGATTCTGATATATTGTGACGCAACAATATATCAGACACAGTCTGACAGATGCTGCATTAGCCAATCCCTGCAGAGTATCCCACGTGGTCTCCCACAGCGTCTGAAGCGTAGGATCCACCTTCTTGGATTTCTTCGTTACAACAGAAATTTGGCTGCGACATGAGTGCAGCCAAAACTCTGTTTGAGTTGTAAAAACCCACACATTTCATTACACAGGCTGCCAGCCTCACAGCGAAGTGGAGTCATCTCGTTTTCATTTACTTGTGTTGCACTTGTTGGTTTCCTGGTTACAGCGATGGTGTCCTTATGTCAGTGCAGAGCAACGGAGGTAACAGGCACTGAAAACAGACCGTTCATAGTGGACCTGTCAGAGTGTTTTTGACGGAGACTGAAATACAAGATCAAAGTAGAGTTTCACCAAGCAACTTCACAGACATGATCTAGGGGAATATAAGACTTATTCAAACTTCCCTGAAAACCAGTATATGTCTCCTTTAATGAGTTTATCTGCTGCCTGTAAACATTGATCTGGTCCAACTAGACCTGCTCAGTCGTGATGTTAAATTTGATTCATAATCACCTTGAAAATGGTTATGTCTTCCTGATTGAAGGATTGAAGAGTGGGGGTGGCTGCATTGTTTCCTCTGGACACAACAGATTTTTTGTTTCAGTTTTCTTTTGTTTTGTGTTTTGTTTCTTGACGTCAGTGATTTACCAAATTAAAAAGGGCTTACTCTTGTGTTAAATAATAAGTCTGATTCTCCGTTAAGCAAATTTTGGTTCTTACACCACTGATTCATCTTCCTCTGTTCCCTTGTCCTTTGTTTTCCTACTGCTGCTCTTGCTCCTTTTTTCCTTTTTTGTTTTGCAGCAAAATCAACGAAATCAGCTTCTGATTCAGCATTAAAAAGAGTTTCCCTACAGTCAGGGATTAGTTTGTCAGTTCTCAGCTACTGTAGGAACACGGTGTTTCCAGTTTTGCTAACTCTTCCCATTTGATAAAACGCAGCATCAACACACTTGGCAGACATCACTCTGACAGATTACAAAAATATCTCCACTTACATATTTCAGCACCTCTGCCAGATATGTGTCTGGATGTTTCAACATGCCGACCAACACACGGAGCAGTTGATCGATGAACAGCCTGGAAATGTCAGACCCCAGGCCTGAACAAAAAGAGAGAGAAAGAAAAAACTAAGCAGGTCGAAGGAGCAGAGGAATACAGGGGGGTTCAGCGTGGCATCAGAGCTGTTCCCTTCAGATCCACAGTGAATTTCCTGTGTGATTCAGTCAGATGGGATGTTGGTGAAGTAGTGCATGAAGGTGTTTGTTGGAGGAGGGGGGCTTTTTCGCATCAATAGCTGGAGGTAAAAAAAAAAAAAATCCAGAGAGGTTATAAGGAGGGTTAGTGATGTGTGCTGATTAGAACATCTTGTGATGTAGGCTGTGGTGTGTGGACAGGAACATACTGTCACACACCATTTCATGTCTCATTTCCTCACTATCAAACAGGTCCAGAGAGCACAGTCTGCCCTGTACCAGTCCAGTTTTTATTTATTTAAAATTGTTTCATTTTCAGGTCAAAATTTAAATTGCTATTGTGTGTGTGTGTGTGTGTGTGTGTGTGTGTGTGACTAAAGTAGGTCATGAGGAGACTCCCTGGTCTGCAGAGTGGGGACCGACAAAGTGACCTAATATCAAAGCACGAGGCATAAATTGATTTTAGAGGATGGATTTTTGGAAGGACATTTGTGTCAGGGCTGAGGCAGTGTGTGTGTGTGTGTGTGTGTGTGTGAGAGAGTTGGCTGGTGGGTGCCCAGCACAGAGGGAGGTGGTCCCAGATCTCCAGATGATTCTAACCTGATAGGAAATTCTCCCAAAATACAACCACTGGCTTCAAGCAGAGATGTGTCCTGTTTTAACTCCTTCAGTCCAGTTCTTGGAAATTTCTGCCCAACCCCCCTGTACAAAGTAATGTACGAAGCTAATGTGACGTCATCTGTTGGTTTGTGGACTCACATTTTGAAATCAGGAGTTTGGCATTTGACTGTGGCTGTTGAACGTTTTAGAGCCAAAAGTGACCATATTGGGTATGGATATGAAGGGAGGAGTGAGGAGGTGGATCTGACCCGTGAACCTGAGGACACTGTCCAATGTGAATAAACTTGAGTTCACTGGTGAATCAGCCTTGAAACTATCTTTAAATGATTGGAGAATAGAGCTGTCAGTCAAATAAACCACACCCCTAAATCTTCCTCTTTATGAAAACTAATATCTACTTAATGATGAAATGATTTTCAGATGGAAAAAAGAGACTGAGGAGAAGTGTTGCCTTTAACTAATGACATCAGAATGACTTGTGGAAAAAATGTGGAGTATTTCATGAGTATTTCAAAATTGAAAATGATGATTTTTGAATGGAAGTCAGTTGGAGCCAGCATCTACTGGCCATTGATGGTATTGCACTTTAATTTGCTCTAAATACATTGGCTGCACCTTTGAGACTTGGTCACTGTGTCGATTTCTATATACAGTCTATGATCAATCAATTTTCCTGATGAAGGTAAATTTCACAAACCTTTCAAGAACACTGACAAAATTGGCACAAGGCTGAATAACATATGGCTAACGTACAAATGTTTCTACATTAAAGTGACTTGTAGAGTGGATGGTACCACCACAGAGTAGTAATCAGATTACTTGAAGGTCTCAGGAAGTCAGATTAGAGCAGTGTTAGGACAGGAGATCCTTAATGTGAGCACAACATTGTAGGTTTCACATACACATGGATTGATGGACTCAGCTACTTCTCAGCACACTTGCTTGTTCAGCTGAAATAGAGTTAATGAACGGTGTCCGTTGTGGATGACGTCCTTAAAGTAAGGTTTTTCCAGCAACCAAACAACATATTGAGGGAGCGTCAGTGGTGTGGATCCCCTCAGCACGCCAGCCATTCAATTAATGGCTGAGGGGCACCGTGAGGGCTTCATTTGTCTCCCCACAAATGACTGACCCTTAAAGTGCTGAGAGAGCGACAGCATGCAGTTAATGGATTGTTGGAAGGAGATATCTGTAATGTGCAGGAGAGAGGGCATGAAAGGAATCCAGCCAATCCCAGAGGTCGTTATGGTACAGATGACACCAGCTCCGCCCACTCCCCACCTCCGCAGCCTCCCCACCACCACCACCACATTCATCAGTATTCTGGTAAAAGCTCCCCCATCTGCTTTCAGTAGGTGTAAACGGGGTTGTACATTACTGTTGTTTTCTGTAATTGGAGTGCGCCCGCTAACGGAGGATTTACTGACGTGCCAATAGAGGAAGATTGGAGATAGATCAGGGCTGGCAGAGCTGCAGCAGATTGCTGTTGGGCCTCTGTGACAGAGCCGTTTGTTATCCGCTGACCACTCGTCAGAGCTGGGCCTGGGCCAGCACGAGGACTCCAGCAAAGGAAATGTGAAAGAACAGTGATGAAGTGCAGGCAAGAAGAAGTTTAAAGTGACTGCAGTAGGAGAAAAATCAGGGGCTGGGGGGAGGAGGGCATCCATCAGTTATGGAGGTAGTTTGTCCAAGGTGTTAACAAAGATCGAATCCTGGGGGGAGTTTTTGTTGCTGTGTGTTATCTGAAGTGGTGCAGCTTGGATTTAAATGTCTTTAAACTGGACAGCGCAGATTGACTGTGGGGATGATGTCATCCTGACATTGATCCTGGAGCTGATCCACAGACAGTGAATAACAGGATGACTACTGAATTTACTGGGAAATGAGGACATTTGTTTTCAGTCTGTCACTAATTCAGGATAATAGACTGTAAGGTGTAAGACAATGATACAATAATTTCAGGCCTGAATGCTTTGATTCCCTGCTGAGGAAGCTGCTGTGTCATCATCACCATCACTGTCACTGCTTGCAGTGTGTAGAACAGGGAGGTGAAGAACTAAAGCTGATAAATGCACAGTTACAATATAGAAAGATTCACATCTGGGTAAGTTATGCTTAACTTTCTGATTTGACTTTTATCCTCCCACATCACACACAATTAATCACAGAGACTGAGTTCACTTAATTCATGTAATAATGTGTCTGGTGTTACAGTTGGACACAGATGGTTTGACAGCGTAAGATTTTCATGATTGGACAGACGTGACCAGAAAATCATTTTAACACAACTCTCACAATAATAAGGGTCAAGACAGAAATGCATCCTACCTCAGCCATCTTTATGGCATGTAGCTGATCTTTACGGGACTGTTTACAAAATCTGTTTCTTCACTGGGATAATTCATCTCTGCTGAGTCCTTGAGCAGGTCCACTGGAGACATTATGACTTTAGGAGCTTTCTCTGAGGAACGCCATAAAAGTAAGTGTTTAAGTGTAACAGTATGGTGTTCACTGCACTTGCTGACACTGTCAAACTGACATTTTTAAAAATACTTTTACCAGCCAAACAAGCAGCAGTGCTGCATCGATGGCACCATCTCTTGAGGTTGGTCGATCCACCACTGTGGTCCAGACTTTCATTTATTCATTTCAGCATTCTTAAAAACTGTTGCATGGATTGGTAACATATTTGTACAGACATTCATGGAGGAGAAAGAGAAAGACAACACAAGTTGACACTGTTATTGAGTCTTACTATCAACAGCAAACCTTGGACTGCCTCAGACTGCCACAGAGGATGACCTGTGACTACACACAGGCATGAAAAATTCTCACACCGACTAACATGCTGAAGAATTACTGGATGGATTGCCTTTAAATTTAACTTTGACACTAATGTTTGGATCAACTTCAACAATTTAGGTGATCAGTTCAGTCATTTCAGAATAAATCTAAAAGATGGAGCCACAGTGGACTAGTCCGCTGGTTTGTGGACTAGTATTTTAACACCTAGAGTTTGGTCTTTTACCACTGCCATACTCCCGTGGAGCCAAAAGTAACTATATTGGATGAGAGGGAAGAGTTGGGGAGCAGCGAGGGGATGGACCTAACTACAGCTAGCCTCTTGTAATGGCACCATATGTCAGTCAAAGCAGCCACACCATTAACTGTGCATAAACAAATACAATGTAAGCAGATGAAGGAGACTGAAAACTGTGGACAGCTGAATGGGGAAATTAGCCAAGGACACCAAGATCATCCTTTGTACCAGAGTGTAAACAAATTAATTTCTGCTGCAAAGTAAAAGTAAGGTATATTGTTTGTACCATGGTGGTCTTTGGGAAATGACTCACTCAGTCTCAAGTGACCATTTGGAGAAATGCAGTTTTCGGCATCTTAGCCCAGGCTTTATTTTTCAGCCCTGAACGTTTGTGTGTTTGGGTTCAGTGCTGCTTAAATGATAGCATACTAACACACTGAGCAGGTGAACAAAACACACCTGCTGATTTTGGATTTTTTTTTTTGCGTTCATTTTACTGTTAATATTCAAGGCAGACAGGAAGTGTTGCATGGACATGTCTTTGTCCAACAAAGTGAGATCTTGTCTCCAATGATGACACAAAAACCTCTCTTCAGGTTATCCAAAAATCTTACTTGAAACCTTGAATGTGGTTTTCAAGTATTAGTGTGGCTGTTTGCATCACTATGATTACAAATGTGTTTAAGTGTAATTAATTGAGGACACAGCTAATCTTGGTAACGGCGGCAGTAAGAGAAGGAAATGGGATTAATTACTGCTACAGCTTCGAGAAAATGTGTCAAGTCGGCCCAGAGGAATGTCAGGAAGAGGACGCTGAAGTATGTCAGTCTCCTGGGAGCACACACACAGACGCGCACACACACACACACACACACACACACACACACAGTATATACAGAAATACACAATACAGACATTAAAGCGTTTGTAGTTCAGTTTAAATACAACTCATTTGCGAGGGGAGATACAAGGACATGCTTGGACTGCATGTAAATGAATGTCCTTTTATCCTGTCTTAGTACGAATAGGCAACATAAAGTGATTGTTGTTATTTTATATTTTGATAAGGACAAATAAATGGAAGGAAATGAACAATAGTTTTTGATGAACAGGAGCTGAATGATTAAGTATTTTTTAGACTTCAATGATATGTCCCGAGGTCTGTGCTGGTGGTGGTATTGCCGTTCAATTACATCTTTTTATTTGACAATATTAAGGAAAATTGCCTCTTGAGCAGAACCTGGCAACAGTAGGAATGAAAAAAAATCTCTTTTAACAGGAAAAAACCTCAGACAGAACCAGAACCAGATGGACATTAAACAGCAGAAACTACAGGGGAGAGAGGACATAAAGAAGACGTCTGGTGGAGACTTCAGTCCTGACTCTCTGGATGACCATAATAGGATGGAGATGGAGAGGAGGTGGAGGTTGTGATCCTCCACCTCCTCCTTGCAGTTGGTCTGCAAACAGTGTGTCAGAATAGTGGTGAGGTTTAAAGTACTGGGCATGAGTAGTGATTGGCTCAAAGAAGTAAATGTATTAGCATTAAGGAGAGGAGAACTGGAGGACGCATTCAGTTACTATGACAACCGTGACCTTTGGAACAGCTCAGAACAAATCGTCGATTTCCCGCATCACAGATCTCAACAGATTTCAGTGTTTTCATCAGGCTGCAGCCCGAGCACGGTTCTCACTGAGATTACATGAACATCACTTTACCTCATGATTTGAAACTCTGACCATGTGTGGTACAAACAGCCAACATTTAAAACTGTACTGAAACACAAAGAAAGCATAACAGGCCTTCTTCAACAGATGCTTTTTCTCCACCCACTACATTGCTATTACACTTAATACAAACTCAAGACTTTCTTTAACCATTTCAAAATAAAAGCTCCCCATGGGCATGTCAGTACACAGAAAGCTTTCATTTCTAACCAGGGCTTTTGCTGTGAAGTATTTACAGTAGTACTGCAAATCTGTTCTTGGGCTGGTTCTTTCTTACTTGACCACATATTTGATCAAGTCTAATACCCATCATGGACTACGATCTCAGGATTTTATTAAAATGTTTGTTCCTAGAGTCAGAACCGAATTGGGTAAAACAGCCTTTAGATATGCTGCTTCATCTTCATGGAATAGTTTCCCAACAGGTTTGAAACTAACAGAGCTGGTCACTGTTGGGGAATTTAAATCCTTGTTAAGGGACTGGGAAACAGCAACTATTGGACAATGTGACTGTTATTAATTCTTGTGGCTTGTCAACTTGTTTTGAGCTGGTGTCTCC